>JASJOG010000682.1:0-62734 GCA_030142905.1 Heliopora coerulea | reverse complement strand
AGAGTAAAGAACTTCAAATACAGCCAAAAGTATGTTATTCGGCCCCAACTTTCATATTTCCGCCTTATTTCGAAAGTTGGAAATTGGTCGAAAAATCGTCAAAAACCAAAGGTTAACCCCTTTACTTTTTCGTGAAATTTTCTGTCCTCAAAAATTATCTTAAATATTAGAGTAAAGAACATCAAATAAACCCAAAAGTATATTATTCGGCCCCAACTTTCATATTTCCGCCTTATTTCGAAAGTTTGAAATAGGTCGAAAAATCGTCAAAAACCAAAGGTTAACCCCTTTACTTTTTGGTGAAATTTTTCGACCTCAAAAATTATCTCAAATATTAGAGTAAAGAACCTCAAATAAAGGAAAAAAGTATGTTATTCGGCTCAAACTTGCATATTTCCGCCTTATTTCGAAAGTTGGAAATTGGTCGAAAAATCGTCAAAAACCAAAGGTTAACCCCTTTACTTTTTCGTGAAATTTTCCGACCTTAAAAATTATCTTAAATATTAGAGTAAAGAAGCTCAAATAAAGGCAAAAGTATATTATTCGGCCCCAACTTTCATATTTCCGCCTTATTTCTAAAATTTGAAATTGGTCGAAAAATCGTCAAAAACCAAAGGTTAACCCCTTTACTTTTTGGTGAAATTTTTCGACCTCAAAAATTATCTCAAATATTAGAGTAAAGAACCTCAAATAAAGCCAAAAGTATGTTATTCGGCCCCAACTTTCATATTTCCGCCTTATTTCGAAAGTTGGAAATTGGTCGAAAAATCGTCAAAAACCAAAGGTTAACCCCTTTACTTTTTCGTGAAATTTTCTGTCCTTAAAAATTATCTCAAATATTAGAGTAAAGAACCTCAAATAAAGGCAAAAGTATGTTATTCGGCCCAAACTTTCATATTTCCGCCTTATTTCGAAAGTTGGAAATTGGTCGAAAAATCGTCAAAAACCGAAGGTTAACCCCTTTACTTTTTCGTGAAATTTTCTGTCCTCAAAAATTATCTCAAATATTAGAGTAAAGAACCTCAAATAAAGGCAAAAGTATGTTATTCGGCCCCAACTTTCATATTTCCGCCTTATTTCGAAAGTTTGAAATAGGTCGAAAAATCGTCAAAAACCAAAGGTTAACCCCTTTACTTTTTGGTGAAATTTTTCGACCTCAAAAATTATCTCAAATATTAGAGTAAAGAACCTCAAATAAAGCCAAAAGTATGTTATTCGGCCCCAACTTTCATATTTCCGCCTTATTTCGAAAGTTGGAAATTGGTCGAAAAATCGTCAAAAACCAAAGGTTAACCCCTTTACTTTTTCGTGAAATTTTTCGACCTCAAAAATTATCTCAAATATTAGAGTAAAGAACATCAAATAAACCCAAAAGTATGTTATTCGGCCCCAACTTTCATATTTCCGCCTTATTTCGAAAGTTTGAAATAGATCGAAAAATCGTCAAAAACCAAAGGTTAACCCCTTTACTTTTTGGTGAAATTTTCTGTCCTCAAAAATTATCTCAAATATTAGAGTAAAGAACCTCAAATAAAGGCAAAAGTATGTTAATCGGCCCAAACTTTCATATTTCCGCCTTATTTCGAAAGTTGGAAATTGGTCGAAAAATCGTCAAAAACCAAAGTTTAACCCCTTTACTTTTTGGTGAAATTTTTCGACCTTAAAAATTATCTCAAATATTAGAGTAAAGAACATCAAATAAACCCAAAAGTATATTATTCGGTCCCAACTTTCATATTTCCGCCTAATTTCGAAAGTTTGAAATAGGTCGAAAAATCGTCAAAATCCAAAGGTTAACCCCTTTACTTTTTCGTGAAATTTTTCGACCTCAAAAATTATCTTAAATATTAGAGTAAAGAAGCTCAAATAAAGGCAAAAGTATATTATTCGGCCCCAACTTTCATATTTCCGCCTTATTTCTAAAATTTGAAATTGGTCGAAAAATCGTCAAAAACCAAAGGTTAACCCCATTACTTTTTCGTGAAATTTTTCGACCTCAAAAATTATCTCAAATATTAGAGTAAAGAACTTCAAATAAAGCCAAAAGTATGCTATTCGGCCCCAACTTTCATATTTCCGCCTTATTTCGAAAGTTGGAAATTGGTCGAAAAATCGTCAAAAACCAAAGGTTAACCCCATTACTTTTTCGTGAAATTTTTCGACCTCAAAAATTATCTCAAATATTAGAGTAAAGAACTTCAAATAAAGCCAAAAGTATGTTATTCGGCCCCAACTTTCATATTTCCGCCTTATTTCGAAAGTTGGAAATTGGTCGAAAAATCGTCAAAAACCAAAGGTTAACCCCTTTACTTTTTCGTGAAATTTTTCGACCTCAAAAATTATCTCAAATATTAGAGTAAAGAACATCAAATAAACCCAAAAGTATATTATTCGGTCCCAACTTTTATATTTCCGCCTTATTTCGAAAGTTTGAAATAGGTCGAAAAATCGTCAAAAACCAAAGGTTAACCCCTTTACTTTTTCGTGAAATTTTTCGACCTCAAAAATTATCTCAAATATTAGAGTAAAGAACCTCAAATAAAGGAAAAAAGTATGTTATTCGGCTCAAACTTGCATATTTCCGCCTTATTTCGAAAGTTGGAAATTGGTCGAAAAATCGTCAAAAACCAAAGGTTAACCCCTTTACTTTTTCGTGAAATTTTTCGACCTCAAAAATTATCTCAAATATTAGAGTAAAGAACCTCAAATAAAGGAAAAAAGTATGTTATTCGGCTCAAACTTGCATATTTCCGCCTTATTTCGAAAGTTGGAAATTGGTCGAAAAATCGTCAAAAACCAAAGGTTAACCCCTTTACTTTTTCGTGAAATTTTCCGACCTTAAAAATTATCTTAAATATTAGAGTAAAGAAGCTCAAATAAAGGCAAAAGTATATTATTCGGCCCCAACTTTCATATTTCCGCCTTATTTCTAAAATTTGAAATTGGTCGAAAAATCGTCAAAAACCAAAGGTTAACCCCTTTACTTTTTGGTGAAATTTTTCGACCTCAAAAATTATCTCAAATATTAGAGTAAAGAACCTCAAATAAAGCCAAAAGTATGTTATTCGGCCCCAACTTTCATATTTCCGCCTTATTTCGAAAGTTGGAAATTGGTCGAAAAATCGTCAAAAACCAAAGGTTAACCCCTTTACTTTTTCGTGAAATTTTCTGTCCTTAAAAATTATCTCAAATATTAGAGTAAAGAACCTCAAATAAAGGCAAAAGTATGTTATTCGGCCCAAACTTTCATATTTCCGCCTTATTTCGAAAGTTGGAAATTGGTCGAAAAATCGTCAAAAACCGAAGGTTAACCCCTTTACTTTTTCGTGAAATTTTCTGTCCTCAAAAATTATCTCAAATATTAGAGTAAAGAACCTCAAATAAAGGCAAAAGTATGTTATTCGGCCCCAACTTTCATATTTCCGCCTTATTTCGAAAGTTTGAAATAGGTCGAAAAATCGTCAAAAACCAAAGGTTAACCCCTTTACTTTTTGGTGAAATTTTTCGACCTCAAAAATTATCTCAAATATTAGAGTAAAGAACCTCAAATAAAGCCAAAAGTATGTTATTCGGCCCCAACTTTCATATTTCCGCCTTATTTCGAAAGTTGGAAATTGGTCGAAAAATCGTCAAAAACCAAAGGTTAACCCCTTTACTTTTTCGTGAAATTTTTCGACCTCAAAAATTATCTCAAATATTAGAGTAAAGAACATCAAATAAACCCAAAAGTATGTTATTCGGCCCCAACTTTCATATTTCCGCCTTATTTCGAAAGTTTGAAATAGGTCGAAAAATCGTCAAAAACCAAAGGTTAACCCCTTTACTTTTTGGTGAAATTTTCTGTCCTCAAAAATTATCTCAAATATTAGAGTAAAGAACCTCAAATAAAGGCAAAAGTATGTTAATCGGCCCAAACTTTCATATTTCCGCCTTATTTCGAAAGTTGGAAATTGGTCGAAAAATCGTCAAAAACCAAAGTTTAACCCCTTTACTTTTTGGTGAAATTTTTCGACCTTAAAAATTATCTCAAATATTAGAGTAAAGAACATCAAATAAACCCAAAAGTATATTATTCGGTCCCAACTTTCATATTTCCGCCTAATTTCGAAAGTTTGAAATAGGTCGAAAAATCGTCAAAATCCAAAGGTTAACCCCTTTACTTTTTCGTGAAATTTTTCGACCTCAAAAATTATCTTAAATATTAGAGTAAAGAAGCTCAAATAAAGGCAAAAGTATATTATTCGGCCCCAACTTTCATATTTCCGCCTTATTTCTAAAATTTGAAATTGGTCGAAAAATCGTCAAAAACCAAAGGTTAACCCCATTACTTTTTCGTGAAATTTTTCGACCTCAAAAATTATCTCAAATATTAGAGTAAAGAACTTCAAATAAAGCCAAAAGTATGCTATTCGGCCCCAACTTTCATATTTCCGCCTTATTTCGAAAGTTGGAAATTGGTCGAAAAATCGTCAAAAACCAAAGGTTAACCCCATTACTTTTTCGTGAAATTTTTCGACCTCAAAAATTATCTCAAATATTAGAGTAAAGAACTTCAAATAAAGCCAAAAGTATGTTATTCGGCCCCAACTTTCATATTTCCGCCTTATTTCGAAAGTTGGAAATTGGTCGAAAAATCGTCAAAAACCAAAGGTTAACCCCTTTACTTTTTCGTGAAATTTTTCGACCTCAAAAATTATCTCAAATATTAGAGTAAAGAACATCAAATAAACCCAAAAGTATATTATTCGGTCCCAACTTTTATATTTCCGCCTTATTTCGAAAGTTTGAAATAGGTCGAAAAATCGTCAAAAACCAAAGGTTAACCCCTTTACTTTTTCGTGAAATTTTTCGACCTCAAAAATTATCTCAAATATTAGAGTAAAGAACCTCAAATAAAGGAAAAAAGTATGTTATTCGGCTCAAACTTGCATATTTCCGCCTTATTTCGAAAGTTGGAAATTGGTCGAAAAATCGTCAAAAACCAAAGGTTAACCCCTTTACTTTTTCGTGAAATTTTTCGACCTCAAAAATTATCTCAAATATTAGAGTAAAGAACCTCAAATAAAGCCAAAAGTATGTTATTCGGCCCCAACTTTCATATTTCCGCCTTATTTCGAAAGTTGGAAATTGGTCGAAAAATCGTCAAAAACCAAAGGTTAACCCCTTTACTTTTTCGTGAAATTTTTCGACCTCAAAAATTATCTCAAATATTAGAGTAAAGAACATCAAATAAACCCAAAAGTATATTATTCGGCCCCAACTTTCATATTTCCGCCTTATTTCGAAAGTTTGAAATAGGTCGAAAAATCGTCAAAAACCAAAGGTTAACCCCTTTACTTTTTCGTGAAATTTTTCGACCTCAAAAATTATCTCAAATATTAGAGTAAAGAACCTCAAATAAAGGAAAAAAGTATGTTATTCGGCTCAAACTTGCATATTTCCGCCTTATTCCGAAAGTTGGAAATTGGTCGAAAAATCGTCAAAAACCAAAGGTTAACCCCTTTACTTTTTGGTGAAATTTTTCGACCTCAAAAATTATCTCAAATATTAGAGTAAAGAACCTCAAATAAAGCCAAAAGTATGTTATTCGGCCCCAACTTTCATATTTCCGCCTTATTTCGAAAGTTGGAAATTGGTCGAAAAATCGTCAAAAACCAAAGGTTAACCCCTTTACTTTTTCGTGAAATTTTCTGTCCTCAAAAATTATCTCAAATATTAGAGTAAAGAACCTCAAATAAAGGCAAAAGTATGTTATTCGGCCCAAACTTTCATATTTCCGCCTTATTTCGAAAGTTGGAAATTGGTCGAAAAATCGTCAAAAACCGAAGGTTAACCCCTTTACTTTTTCGTGAAATTTTCTGTCCTCAAAAATTATCTCAAATATTAGAGTAAAGAACCTCAAATAAAGGCAAAAGTATGTTATTCGGCCCCAACTTTCATATTTCCGCCTTATTTCGAAAGTTTGAAATAGGTCGAATAATCGTCAAAAACCAAAGGTTAACCCCTTTACTTTTTGGTGAAATTTTTCGACCTCAAAAATTATCTCAAATATTAGAGTAAAGAACCTCAAATAAAGCCAAAAGTATGTTATTCGGCCCCAACTTTCATATTTCCGCCTTATTTCGAAAGTTGGAAATTGGTCGAAAAATCGTCAAAAACCAAAGGTTAACCCCTTTACTTTTTCGTGAAATTTTTCGACCTCAAAAATTATCTCAAATATTAGAGTAAAGAACATCAAATAAACCCAAAAGTATGTTATTCGGCCCCAACTTTCATATTTCCGCCTTATTTCGAAAGTTTGAAATAGGTCGAAAAATCGTCAAAAACCAAAGGTTAACCCCTTTACTTTTTGGTGAAATTTTCTGTCCTCAAAAATTATCTCAAATATTAGAGTAAAGAACCTCAAATAAAGGCAAAAGTATGTTAATCGGCCCAAACTTTCATATTTCCGCCTTATTTCGAAAGTTGGAAATTGGTCGAAAAATCGTCAAAAACCAAAGTTTAACCCCTTTACTTTTTGGTGAAATTTTTCGACCTTAAAAATTATCTCAAATATTAGAGTAAAGAACATCAAATAAACCCAAAAGTATATTATTCGGTCCCAACTTTCATATTTCCGCCTAATTTCGAAAGTTTGAAATAGGTCGAAAAATCGTCAAAATCCAAAGGTTAACCCCTTTACTTTTTCGTGAAATTTTTCGACCTCAAAAATTATCTTAAATATTAGAGTAAAGAAGCTCAAATAAAGGCAAAAGTATATTATTCGGCCCCAACTTTCATATTTCCGCCTTATTTCTAAAATTTGAAATTGGTCGAAAAATCGTCAAAAACCAAAGGTTAACCCCATTACTTTTTCGTGAAATTTTTCGACCTCAAAAATTATCTCAAATATTAGAGTAAAGAACTTCAAATAAAGCCAAAAGTATGCTATTCGGCCCCAACTTTCATATTTCCGCCTTATTTCGAAAGTTGGAAATTGGTCGAAAAATCGTCAAAAACCAAAGGTTAACCCCATTACTTTTTCGTGAAATTTTTCGACCTCAAAAATTATCTCAAATATTAGAGTAAAGAACTTCAAATAAAGCCAAAAGTATGTTATTCGGCCCCAACTTTCATATTTCCGCCTTATTTCGAAAGTTGGAAATTGGTCGAAAAATCGTCAAAAACCAAAGGTTAACCCCTTTACTTTTTCGTGAAATTTTTCGACCTCAAAAATTATCTCAAATATTAGAGTAAAGAACATCAAATAAACCCAAAAGTATATTATTCGGTCCCAACTTTTATATTTCCGCCTTATTTCGAAAGTTTGAAATAGGTCGAAAAATCGTCAAAAACCAAAGGTTAACCCCTTTACTTTTTCGTGAAATTTTTCGACCTCAAAAATTATCTCAAATATTAGAGTAAAGAACCTCAAATAAAGGAAAAAAGTATGTTATTCGGCTCAAACTTGCATATTTCCGCCTTATTTCGAAAGTTGGAAATTGGTCGAAAAATCGTCAAAAACCAAAGGTTAACCCCTTTACTTTTTCGTGAAATTTTTCGACCTCAAAAATTATCTCAAATATTAGAGTAAAGAACATCAAATAAACCCAAAAGTATATTATTCGGCCCCAACTTTCATATTTCCGCCTTATTTCGAAAGTTTGAAATAGGTCGAAAAATCGTCAAAAACCAAAGGTTAACCCCTTTACTTTTTCGTGAAATTTTTCGACCTCAAAAATTATCTCAAATATTAGAGTAAAGAACCTCAAATAAAGGAAAAAAGTATGTTATTCGGCTCAAACTTGCATATTTCCGCCTTATTCCGAAAGTTGGAAATTGGTCGAAAAATCGTCAAAAACCAAAGGTTAACCCCTTTACTTTTTCGTGAAATTTTCCGACCTTAAAAATTATCTTAAATATTAGATTAAAGAAGCTCAAATAAAGGCAAAAGTATATTATTCGGCCCCAACTTTCATATTTCCGCCTTATTTCTAAAATTTGAAATTGGTCGAAAAATCGTCAAAAACCAAAGGTTAACCCCTTTACTTTTTGGTGAAATTTTTCGACCTCAAAAATTATCTCAAATATTAGAGTAAAGAACCTCAAATAAAGCCAAAACTTTGTTATTCGGCCCCAACTTTCATATTTCCGCCTTATTTCGAAAGTTTGAAATTGGTCGAAAAATCGTCAAAAACCAAAGGTTAACCCCTTTACTTTTTGGTGAAATTTTTCGACCTCAAAAATTATCTCAAATATTAGAGTAAAGAACATCAAATAAACCCAAAAGTATATTATTCGGTCCCAACTTTCATATTTCCGCCTTATTTCGAAAGTTTGAAATAGGTCGAAAAATCGTCAAAATCCAAAGGTTAACCCCTTTACTTTTTCGTGAAATTTTTCGACCTTAAAAATTATCTCAAATATTAGAGTAAAGAACCTCAAATAAAGGAAAAAAGTATGTTATTCGGCTCAAACTTGCATATTTCCGCCTTATTCCGAAAGTTGGAAATTGGTCGAAAAATCGTCAAAAACCAAAGGTTAACCCCTTTACTTTTTCGTGAAATTTTCCGACCTTAAAAATTATCTTAAATATTAGATTAAAGAAGCTCAAATAAAGGCAAAAGTATATTATTCGGCCCCAACTTTCATATTTCCGCCTTATTTCTAAAATTTGAAATTGGTCGAAAAATCGTCAAAAACCAAAGGTTAACCCCTTTACTTTTTGGTGAAATTTTTCGACCTCAAAAATTATCTCAAATATTAGAGTAAAGAACCTCAAATAAAGCCAAAACTTTGTTATTCGGCCCCAACTTTCATATTTCCGCCTTATTTCGAAAGTTTGAAATTGGTCGAAAAATCGTCAAAAACCAAAGGTTAACCCCTTTACTTTTTGGTGAAATTTTTCGACCTCAAAAATTATCTCAAATATTAGAGTAAAGAACATCAAATAAACCCAAAAGTATATTATTCGGTCCCAACTTTCATATTTCCGCCTTATTTCTAAAATTTGAAATTGGTCGAAAAATCGTCAAAAACCAAAGGTTAACCCCATTACTTTTTCGTGAAATTTTTCGACCTCAAAAATTATCTCAAATATTAGAGTAAAGAACTTCAAATAAAGCCAAAAGTATGTTATTCGGCCCAAACTTTCATATTTCCGCCTTATTTCGAAAGTTGGAAATTGGTCGAAAAATCGTCAAAAACCAAAGGTTAACCCCTTTACTTTTTCGTGAAATTTTTCGACCTCAAAAATTATCTCAAATATTAGAGTAAAGAACATCAAATAAACCCAAAAGTATATTATTCGGCCCCAACTTTCATATTTCCGCCTTATTTCGAAAGTTTGAAATAGGTCGAAAAATCGTCAAAAACCAAAGGTTAACCCCTTTACTTTTTCGTGAAATTTTTCGACCTCAAAAATTATCTCAAATATTAGAGTAAAGAACCTCAAATAAAGGAAAAAAGTATGTTATTCGGCTCAAACTTGCATATTTCCGCCTTATTTCGAAAGTTGGAAATTGGTCGAAAAATCGTCAAAAACCAAAGGTTAACCCCTTTACTTTTTCGTGAAATTTTCCGACCTTAAATTTTATCTTAAATATTAGAGTAAAGAAGCTCAAATAAAGGCAAAAGTATATTATTCGGCCCCAACTTTCATATTTCCGCCTTATTTCTAAAATTTGAAATTGGTCGAAAAATCGTCAAAAACCAAAGGTTAACCCCTTTACTTTTTGGTGAAATTTTTCGACCTCAAAAATTATCTCAAATATTAGAGTAAAGAACCTCAAATAAAGCCAAAAGTATGTTATTCGGCCCCAACTTTCATATTTCCGCCTTATTTCGAAAGTTTGAAATTGGTCGAAAAATCGTCAAAAACCAAAGGTTAACCCCTTTACTTTTTCGTGAAATTTTCTGTCCTCAAAAATTATCTCAAATATTAGAGTAAAGAACCTCAAATAAAGGCAAAAGTATGTTATTCGGCCCCAACTTTCATATTTCCGCCTTATTTCGAAAGTTGGAAATTGGTCGAAAAATCGTCAAAAACCAAAGGTTAACCCCTTTACTTTTTCGTGAAATTTTCTGTCCTCAAAAATTATCTCAAATATTAGAGTAAAGAACCTCAAATAAAGGCAAAAGTATGTTATTCGGCCCCAACTTTCATATTTCCGCCTTATTTCGAAAGTTGGAAATTGGTCGAAAAATCGTCAAAAACCAAAGGTTAACCCCTTTACTTTTTTGTGAAATTTTTCGACCTCAAAAATTATCTCAAATATTAGAGTAAAGAACATCAAATAAACCCAAAAGTATATTATTCGGTCCCAACTTTCATATTTCCGCCTTATTTCGAAAGTTTGAAATAGGTCGAAAAATCGTCAATATCCAAAGGTTAACCCCTTTGCTTTTTGGTGAAATTTTTCGACCTCAAAAATTATCTCAAATATTAGAGTTAAGAACCTCAAATAAAGGAAAAAGTACGTTATTTGGCTCAAACTTACATATTTCTGCCTTATTTCGAAAGTTTGAAATTGGTCGAAAAATCGTCAAAAACCAAAAGTTTTTGACTTTTTGGTGAAATTTTTCGACCTGAAATATTCAATGTAATTTCACCCAACAACCACTCCAGTCATTGCGAAACTAAATTCTATGCACTAAACTTTCATATTTTGAGTTTATTTTGAAAGTTTAAAATAGGTCGAAAAATCGTCAAAAACCAAAGGTTAACCCATTTACTTTTTGGTGAAATTTTTCGACCTCAAAAATTATCTCAAATATTAGAGTAAAGAACATCAAATAAACCCAAAAGTATATTATTCGGCCCCAACTTTCATATTTCCGCCTTATTTCGAAAGTTTGAAATTGGTCGAAAATTCGTCAAAATCCAAAGGTTAACCCCTTTACTTTTTCGTGAAATTTTCTGTCCTCAAAAATTATCTCAAATATTAGAGTAAAGAACCTAAAATAAAGGCAAAAGTATCTTATTCGGCCCAAACTTTCATATTTCCGCCTTATTTCGAAAGTTGGAAATTGGTCGAAAAATCGTCAAAAACCAAAGGTTAACCCCTTTACTTTTTGGTGAAATTTTTCGACCTCAAAAATTATCTCAAATATTAGAGTAAAGAACATCAAATAAACCCAAAAGTATATTATTCGGTCCCAACTTTCATATTTCCGCCTTATTTCGAAAGTTTGAAATAGGTCGAAAAATCGTCAAAATCCAAAGGTTAACCCCTTTACTTTTTCGTGAAATTTTTCGACCTCAAAAATTATCTTAAATATTAGAGTAAAGAAGCTCAAATAAAGGCAAAAGTATATTATTCGGCCCCAACTTTCATATTTCCGCCTTATTTCTAAAATTTGAAATTGGTCGAAAAATCGTCAAAAACCAAAGTTTAACCCCATTACTTTTTCGTGAAATTTTTCGACCTCAAAAATTATCTCAAATATTAGAGTAAAGAACTTCAAATAAAGCCAAAAGTATGTTATTCGGCCCCAACTTTCATATTTCCGCCTTATTTCGAAAGTTGGAAATTGGTCGAAAAATCGTCAAAAACCAAAGGTTAACCTCTTTACTTTTTCGTGAAATTTTTCGACCTCAAAAATTATCTCAAATATTAGAGTAAAGAACATCAAATAAAACCAAAAGTATATTATTCGGCCCCAACTTTCATATTTCCGCCTTATTTCGAAAGTTGGAAATAGGTCGAAAAATCGTCAAAAACCAAAGGTTAACCCCTTTACTTTTTCGTGAAATTTTTCGACCTCAAAAATTATCTCAAATATTAGAGTAAAGAACCTCAAATAAAGGAAAAAAGTATGTTATTCGGCTCAAACTTGCATATTTCCGCCTTATTTCGAAAGTTTGAAATTGGTCGAAAAATCGTCAAAAACCAAAGGTTAACCCCTTTACTTTTTCGTGAAATTTTCCGACCTTAAAAATTATCTTAAATATTAGAGTAAAGAAGCTCAAATAAAGGCAAAAGTATATTATTCGGTCCCAACTTTCATATTTCCGCCTTATTTCTAAAATTTGAAATTGGTCGAAAAATCGTCAAAAACCAAAGGTTAACCCCATTACTTTTTGGTGAAATTTTTCGACCTCAAAAATTATCTCAAATATTAGAGTAAAGAACCTCAAATAAAGCCAAAAGTATGTTATTCGGCCCCAACTTTCATATTTCCGCCTTATTTCGAAAGTTTGAAATTGGTCGAAAAATCGTCAAAAACCGAAGGTTAACCCCTTTACTTTTTCGTGAAATTTTCTGTCCTCAAAAATTATCTCAAATATTAGAGTAAAGAACCTCAAATAAAGGCAAAAGTATGTTATTCGGCCCCAACCTTCATATTTCCGCCTTATTTCGAAAGTTTGAAATTGGTCGAAAAATCGTCAAAAACCAAAGGTTAACCCCTTTACTTTTTGGTGAAATTTTTCGACCTCAAAAATTATCTCAAATATTAGAGTAAAGAACATCAAATAAACCCAAAAGTATATTATTCGGTCCCAACTTTCATATTTCCGCCTTATTTCGAAAGTTTGAAATAGGTCGAAAAATCGTCAAAATCCAAAGGTTAACCCCTTTACTTTTTGGTGAAATTTTTCGACCTCAAAAATTATCTCAAATATTAGAGTTAAGAACCTCAAATAAAGGAAAAAGTACGTTATTTGGCTCAAACTTACATATTTCTGCCTTATTTCGAAAGTTTGAAATTGGTCGAAAAATCGTCAAAAACCAAAGGTTAACCCCTTTACTTTTTCGTGAAATTTTCTGTCCTCAAAAATTATCTCAAATATTAGAGTAAAGAACCTCAAATAAAGGCAAAAGTATGTTATTCGGCCCCAACTTTCATATTTCCGCCTTATTTCGAAAGTTTGAAATAGGTCGAAAAATCGTCAAAAACCAAAGGTTAACCCCTTTACTTTTTCGTGAAATTTTCTGTCCTCAAAAATATCTCAAATATTAGAGTAAAGAACCTCAAATAAAGGCAAAAGTATGTTATTCGGCCCAAACTTTCATATTTCCGCCTTATTTCGAAAGTTGGAAATTGGTCGAAAAATCGTCAAAAACCAAAGGTTAACCCCTTTACTTTTTGGTGAAATTTTTCGACATCAAAAATTATCTCAAATATTAGAGTAAAGAACATCAAATAAACCCAAAAGTATATTATTCGGTCCCAACTTTCATATTTCCGCCTTATTTCGAAAGTTTGAAATAGGTCGAAAAATCGTCAAAATCCAAAGGTTAACCCCTTTACTTTTTCGTGAAATTTTTCGACCTTAAAAATTATCTTAAATATTAGAGTAAAGAACATCAAATAAAGGCAAAAGTATATTATTCGGCCCCAACTTTCATATTTCCGCCTTATTTCTAAAATTTGAAATTGGTCGAAAAATCGTCAAAAACCAAAGGTTAACCCCATTACTTTTTCGTGAAATTTTTCGACCTCAAAAATTATCTCAAATATTAGAGTAAAGAACTTCAAATAAAGCCAAAAGTATGTTATTCGGCCCAAACTTTCATATTTCCGCCTTATTTCGAAAGTTGAAAATTGGTCGAAAAATCGTCAAAAACCAAAGGTTAACCCCTTTACTTTTTCGTGTAATTTTTCGACCTCAAAAATTATCTCAAATATTAGATTAAAGAACATCAAATAAACCCAAAAGTATATTATTCGGCCCCAACTTTCATATTTCCGCCTTATTTCGAAAGTTTGAAATAGGTCGAAAAATCGTCAAAAACCAAAGATTAACCCCTTTACTTTTTCGTGAAATTTTTCGACCTCAAAAATTATCTCAAATATTAGAGTAAAGAACCTCAAATAAAGGAAAAAAGTATGTTATTCGGCTCAAACTTGCATATTTCCGCCTTATTTCGAAAGTTGGAAATTGGTCGAAAAATCGTCAAAAACCAAAGGTTAACCCCTTTACTTTTTCGTGAAATTTTCCGACCTTAAAAATTATCTTAAATATTAGAGTAAAGAAGCTCAAATAAAGGCAAAAGTATATTATTCGGCCCCAACTTTCATATTTCCGCCTTATTTCTAAAATTTGAAATTGGTCGAAAAATCGTCAAAAACCAAAGGTTAACCCCTTTACTTTTTGGTGAAATTTTTCGACCTCAAAAATTATCTCAAATATTAGAGTAAAGAACCTCAAATAAAGCCAAAAGTATGTTATTCGGCCCCAACTTTCATATTTCCGCCTTATTTCGAAAGTTTGAAATTGGTCGAAAAATCGTCAAAAACCAAAGGTTAACCCCTTTACTTTTTCGTGAAATTTTCTGTCCTCAAAAATTATCTCAAATATTAGAGTAAAGAACCTCAAATAAAGGCAAAAGTATGTTATTCGGCCCCAACTTTCATATTTCCGCCTTATTTCGAAAGTTGGAAATTGGTCGAAAAATCGTCAAAAACCAAAGGTTAACCCCTTTACTTTTTCGTGAAATTTTTCGACCTCAAAAATTATCTCAAATATTAGAGTAAAGAACTTCAAATAAAGCCAAAAGTATGTTATTCGGCCCCAACTTTCATATTTCCGCCTTATTTCGAAAGTTGAAAATTGGTCGAAAAATCGTCAAAAACCAAAGGTTAACCCCTTTACTTTTTCGTGTAATTTTTCGACCTCAAAAATTATCTCAAATATTAGATTAAAGAACATCAAATAAACCCAAAAGTATATTATTCGGCCCCAACTTTCATATTTCCGCCTTATTTCGAAAGTTTGAAATAGGTCGAAAAATCGTCAAAAACCAAAGATTAACCCCTTTACTTTTTCGTGAAATTTTTCGACCTCAAAAATTATCTCAAATATTAGAGTAAAGAACCTCAAATAAAGGAAAAAAGTATGTTATTCGGCTCAAACTTGCATATTTCCGCCTTATTTCGAAAGTTGGAAATTGGTCGAAAAATCGTCAAAAACCAAAGGTTAACCCCTTTACTTTTTCGTGAAATTTTCCGACCTTAAAAATTATCTTAAATATTAGAGTAAAGAAGCTCAAATAAAGGCAAAAGTATATTATTCGGCCCCAACTTTCATATTTCCGCCTTATTTCTAAAATTTGAAATTGGTCGAAAAATCGTCAAAAACCAAAGGTTAACCCCTTTACTTTTTGGTGAAATTTTTCGACCTCAAAAATTATCTCAAATATTAGAGTAAAGAACCTCAAATAAAGCCAAAAGTATGTTATTCGGCCCCAACTTTCATATTTCCGCCTTATTTCGAAAGTTTGAAATTGGTCGAAAAATCGTCAAAAACCAAAGGTTAACCCCTTTACTTTTTCGTGAAATTTTCTGTCCTCAAAAATTATCTCAAATATTAGAGTAAAGAACCTCAAATAAAGGCAAAAGTATGTTATTCGGCCCCAACTTTCATATTTCCGCCTTATTTCGAAAGTTGGAAATTGGTCGAAAAATCGTCAAAAACCAAAGGTTAACCCCTTTACTTTTTCGTGAAATTTTTCGACCTCAAAAATTATCTCAAATATTAGAGTAAAGAACATCAAATAAACCCAAAAGTATATTATTCGGTCCCAACTTTCATATTTCCGCCTTATTTCGAAAGTTTGAAATAGGTCGAAAAATCGTCAAAATCCAAAGGTTAACCCCTTTACTTTTTGGTGAAATTTTTCGACCTCAAAAATTATCTCAAATATTAGAGTTAAGAACCTCAAATAAAGGAAAAAGTACGTTATTTGGCTCAAACTTACATATTTCTGCCTTATTTCGAAAGTTGGAAATTGGTCGAAAAATCGTCAAAAACCAAAAGTTTTTGACTTTTTGGTGAAATTTTTCGACCTGAAATATTCAATGTAATTTCACCCAACAACCACTCCAGTCATTGCGAAACTAAATTCTATGCACTAAACTTTCATATTTTGAGTTTATTTTGAAAGTTTAAAATAGGTCGAAAAATCGTCAAAAACCAAAGGTTTAGCCCTTTACTTTTTGGTGAAATTTTTCGACCTAAAATATTCAACGTAATATCACTCGAAAACCACTCTAGTCACTGCAAAACTAAATTCTGTGCACTAAACTTTCATATTTTCAGCTTATTTCGAAAGTTTAAAATAGGTCGAAAAATCGTCAAAAACCAAAGGTTAACCCCTATACTTTTTGGTCAAATTTTCCCACCTAAAATTTTCAACGTAATTTCGCTCAAAAACCACTCAAATCACTGCAAAACTAGTTTCTATGTAATAAATTTTCATATTCTGCACTTATTTCGAAAGTTGGAAATTGGACGAGAAATCGTCAAAAACCAAAGGTTAACCCCTTTACTTTTTGGTGAAATTTTCTGTCCTCAAAAATTATCTCAAATATTAGAGTAAAGAACCTCAAATAAAGGCAAAAGTATGTTATTCGGCCCCAACTTTCATATTTCCGCCTTATTTCTAAGGTTTGAAATTGATCGAAAAATCGTCAAAAACCAAAGATTAACCCCTTTACTTTTTCGTGAAATTTTTCGACCTCAAAATGTATCTCAAATATTAGAGTAAAGAACCTCAAATAAAGCCAAAAGTATGTTATTCGGCCCAAACTTTCATATTTCCGCCTTATTTCGAAAGTTTGAAATAGGTCGAAAAATCGTTAAAAACCAAAGGTTAACCCCTTTACTTTTTCGTGAAATTTTTCGACCTCAAAAATTATCTCAAATATTAGAGTAAAGAACCTCAAATAAAGGAAAAAAGTATGTTATTCGGCTCAAACTTGCATATTTCCACCTTATTTCGAAAGTTGGAAATTGGTCGAAAAATCGTCAAAAACCAAAGGTTAACCCCTTTACTTTTTGGTGAAATTTTTCGACCTCAAAAATTATCTCAAATATTAGAGTAAAGAACCTCAAATAAACCCAAAAGTATGTTATTCGGCCCCAACTTTCATATTTCCGTCTTATTTCGAAAGTTTGAAATTGGTCGAAAAATCGTCAAAAACCAAAGGTTAATCCCTTTACTTTGTGGTGAAATTTTTTGACCTCAAAAATTATCTCAAATATTAGAGTAAAGAACCTCAAATAAAGGCAAAAGTATGTTATTCGGCCCCAACTTTCATATTTCCGCCTTATTTCGAAACTTTGAAATTGGTCGAAAAATCGTCAAAAACCAAAGGTTAACCCCTTTACTTTGTGGTGAAATTTTTCGACCTCTAAAACTATCTCAAATATTAGTGTAAAGTCCCTAAAATAAGGGCGAAACTATGTTATTCGGCCCATACTTTCATATTTTTGCTTTATTTCGAAAGTTTGAAATTTGTCAAAAAATGGTCAAAAACCATGGGTTAACCCCTTTATTTTTTCGTGAAATTTTTCGACCTCTAAAATTATCTCAAGTATAAGTGTAAAGTCCCTAAAATAAGGGCGAAACTATGTTATTCGGCCCACACTTTCATATTTTGGCCTTATTTCGAAAGTTTCAAATATGTCGAAAAATCATCAAAAACCATGGGTTAACCCCTCTACTCTTTAGTGAAATTTTCGACCACAATAATGTGCTCGAATTTCACGCTAAAACGACTGGAATCAACGCCAAACCAATTAATTTCGTCTAAACTTTTATATTTTAAGCTTATTTCGAAAGTTTGAAATTGGTCGAAAAATCGTCAAAAACCATGGGTTAACTCCTTCGCGAAAAACTATGTTATTCGGCCAACACATTCATGTTTTGGCCCTATTTCGAAAGTTTCAAATTGGTTGAAAAATCGTCAAAAATCATGGGTTAACCCCTTTACTTTTTCGTGAAATTTTTCCACTACAAAATTATCTCAAATATTAGTGTAAAGTCCCCCAAATAAAGGCAAAACTATGTTATTTCCCCCAAATTTCATATTTTGGCCTTATTTCGAATGTTTGAAATTGGTCGAAAAATCGTCAAAAGCCATGGGTTAACCCGTTTACCTTTCCATGAAATTATCGACCACACTAATCTCTTCTGATTTTACGCTAAAACGAATGTAACCAACGCCAAACTAATTGATTTCATCTAATATTTCATATTTCCAGCTCATTTCAAAAGTTGAAAATTGGTCGAAAAATCATCAAATACCATGGGTTAACCCCTTTACTTTTTCGTGAAATTTTTCGACCCCTAAAATTATCTCAATGATTAGTGTAAAGTCCCTCAAATAAGGGAAAAGCTATGTTTTTCCTCCCAAACTTTCATATTTTGGCCTTATTTCAAAAGTTACAAATTGGTCGAAAAATCGTCAAAACCCATGGGTTTTTGACGATTTTTACTTTTACAACTTTAACGACTTTACTTTTTCGTGAAATTTTTCGACATCTGAAATTATCTTAATTATTAGTGTAAAGTCCCTAAAATAAGGGCAACACTGTATTATTCCGCCCACACTTTCATATTTGGACCTTATTTCGAAACTTGAAATTGGTCGAAAAATCGTCAGAAACCATGGGTTAACCCCTTTACTTTTTCGTGAAATTTTTCCACTACAAAATTTATCTCAAATATTAGTGTAAATTCCCTCAAATAAAGGCAAAACTATGTTATTACACCTACACTTTCATATTTTGGCCTTAATTCGAAAGTTTCAAATATGTCGAAAAATCGTCAAAAATCATGGTTAACCCCTTTACTTTTTAGTGAAATTTTCGACCACAATAGTGTGCTCGGATTTCACGCTAAAACGACTGGAATCAACGCCAAACCAATTGATTTCGTCTAAACTTTCATATTTTAAGCTTATTTCGAAAGTTTCAAATTGGTCGAAAAATCGTCAAAAACCATGGGTTTTTGACGATTTTTACTTTTACAACTTTAACGACTTTACTTTTCCGTGAAATTTTTCGACATCTGAAATTATCTTAATTATTAGTGTAAAGTCCCTAAAATAACGGCAACACTGTATTATTCCGCCCACACTTTCATATTTGGACCTTATTTCGAAACTTGAAATTGGTCGAAAAATCGTCAGAAACCATGGGTTAACCCCTTTACTTTTTCGTGAAATTTTTCCACTACAAAATTTATCTCAAATATTAGTGAAAAGTCCCTCAAATAAGGGAAAAACTATGTTATTCGGCCAAAACATTCATATTTTGGCCCTATTTCCAAAGTTTCAAATTTACTTTCTGGTGAAATTTTTCGACCTCTAAAATTATCTCAATGATTAGTGTAAAGTCTCTCAAATAAGGGAAAAGCTACGTAATTCCTCCAAAACTTTCATATTTTGGCCTTATTTCGAAAGTTTCAAATTGGTCGAAAAATCGTCAAAAGCCATGGGTTAACCCCTTCTCTTTTTCGTGATATTTTCGACCTCAATAATCTCTTTGGATTTTACGCTAAAACGACTGGAATCAACGTCAAACCAATTAATTTCGTCTAAACTTTCATATTTCCAGGTTATTTCGAAAGTTTGAAATTGGTCGAAAAATCGTCAAAAATCATTGGTTAACCCCTTTACTTTTTGGTATATATATATATAATTATATATAATTATATATTTATATATTTATTATATAATTATATGCATATATATATATATATATATATATATATATATATATATATATATATATATATACATATATATAAAACTTCAAAAAAACCAGCTAATACCAAGAACTTAAGAACAATATAAACCACTCAGCATAAGTTCCTTTTCTTTTTTATCAATCTTTAATATCAACGTTTCGGGGCCTGCCCCTTTATCAAGAATAAACACGATAGCAGATAAAACTGACTTATATAACAAAAATTTTCTAATTAACATATATCTTTACAAAATATTAAAAAATACAAAATGTAAATTAAAAATCCCGAAGGTTTAACCCATGTGCTAAAAATGTGTTTAATTTATATACCCAAAAGCTCTCTCTCACCGTGGGATCCCTTGTATTCGTCTTATCAATGGTTTTCACCACTAAATCACTTAAACCCTCATGCCCATCTCAAAAAAATGTGAATACAAGTGCTTCCCCGGGATATTTTGTTGTCCTCTACATATCTATTAAGGCTACTCTTGTGGTTATTAAAGCGTTTTAGAATATATATTCATTTATTAGAAAACTTTTGTTATCTGCTATCGTGTTTATTCTTGATAAAGGGGCAGGCCCCGAAACGTTGATATCAAAGATTGATAAAAAAAGTCTTGAAGAGTGCTCAATGCTTTAACGGCAGAACGAGTTATACTCGGTTTCTAAAGATCTGAAATATTTATTGCTACTTTAAGTTTCACCTAAAACTTAAAGTAGCAACAAATATTTCAGATCTTTAGAAACCGAGTATATATATATATATATATATATATATATATATAGATAGATAGATAGATAGATAGATAGATAGATAGATAGATAGATAGATAGATAGATAGATAGATTAGATAGATAGATTAGATAGATAGATAGATAGATAGATTAGATAGATAGATTAGATAGATAGATTAGATAGATAGATTAGATAGATAGATTAGATAGATAGATTAGATAGATAGATTAGATAGATAGATTAGATAGATAGATTAGATAGATAGATTAGATAGATAGATTAGATAGATAGATTAGATAGATAGATTAGATAGATAGATTAGATAGATAGATAGATAGATAGATAGATAGATAGATAGATAGATAGATAGATAGATAGATAGATAGATAGATAGATAGATAGATAGATATAATTATATATATATATATAGATAAGTGAGATTTTATTAAAAATCGTAAAAGAGAGTGCTCAATACCAGAGTAGAGCGAATTACAATAGCAAGACAAGTTAAACTTGGGTTACTTCATAAAGATTTACTACAAATTTGTTTCGTATGGCAAGTTGAGCCTGCCATATATATATATATATATATACAGAATTTAGCTTAAAATGTTATTGTCACAACTCTGAGTTTCACGCTTGTCGGCGATCTTCAGGTGACTGAGGGGGTTCTGCTACTGCCCTTTATGATGCGTGTCCGTGTCTATTTGTAGGTATGGTGTCGTTTGTTTACAGCTTTTTCGGGATTCGTCAACGTAATGGAATTTTGCTTTTGTGTATGCATTATGAAAAGAGTTCGCTTCTTTTGTTCAAAGTTGTTGTCCATTTCCTCTTCATTATTTCGACTTTTTCTTCTAAACACAAATTGCATTATTTTGATCCGATCCGGTAAGGAGCCGCTCGTTTGATTATGGACCAAGTGGTTGTAAAATTACGCTTTTCCTTCTTTAGTTTCTACACGTATTTTGATAGTTTCCTTCTTTAGTTTCCACAATATACACGTATAAAGTGTCTATTGTGGTAACGACGGAGACTATAAATAAGTTAACCACTCATGTGCGAAATGAGTGGTTAACTTATTTATAGTGTCTGTCGTTACCACAATATACACTTTTTTTTATAATTCTACTTGTGTTAGACAATTAGACAATCAAAACCTTTTCTCTACATATATACATATATATATATATATATATATACATATACATTTACCTATACATATGCATATACATATACGTATATATAGAATACATAAATAAGCATGGGTAATTTCCCAGTAACAGAGTGCTCAATGCAAAGCTGCAGAGCTTTATAGTAATAATTTATTGTTGCTTATCTACTATGTTTACAGCTTGTCCTGTAAACAAGCTGTAAACAAGCTGTGAAGATATTAGATAAGCAACAATAAATTATTACTATATATATATATACATATACATACACATACACATACACATTCAACTATGGAATTGTTGAATTTGAGATTGGCAACGAAGAGGGGTTTGAATAAGACAAACCGCCACGTTCTGCATCGGTTAAAAGAAAGGGGTCAGTAGGCAACATATCTGATTCGAAACGGGATCAATCCATGGCTTTTGATTGTGGAAACTTCACTTTGCCTCATGTTTGCTGCCATGCAAATAGAACCTGATAACTTGTCTACTAAATGTGTAGTGCAGTTTTACAATCAAATTCTTTTTCAAGCCTTTCCAATTTGCCAATCTTTAAATTACCGAACAATTGCCTTTTAGGCATGTTAAACGTTTTTGGTTTCTGGATATAAACATTTGATTATCCCTTAAAGACAAGACGAATTTTGAATGTCATTAAGTAAATACTTTTAAGCTGAAACAACTTTTTACTGCTCGAAAGTTGAAACTTTAACAACCTTAATAGACTAAAACGAATTTTGAATGTCATTAAGTAAATACTTTTAAGCTGAAACAACTTTTTACTGCTCGAAAGTTGAAACTTTAACAACCTTAATAGACTAAACCCTGTGAATATTCGTCAGGTCTACTATACCATGGTGGAGTTTAAAATTGAACATTTCAAATGTTACCTGCGTCAGCAGTAAAATTCTTGACAAGAAGAATATTTCCTTTTGGGTAATTTAGCTGAGAAACTTCAAATACAGCATTCATCGATGTCTGTATTTGCCGTTGAGCAAGTTGACACACGAACAGTCAAATGTATTATTGAAGTCGACATAAAACTGAAAATAATCCACAGAATACTCACAGATGTTTTAGTAGCTCAGTTTTCGAGGACAGCTTTAACTTGAAACAATAAAGTGTTCCTAGACTGTAACGTCTCTAAGTAAACTATGAAAATCTCATGTTTCCTTTCCAAGAAACACAGCTGCTAAAAGTAGGATGGTTCCTTTAGTTAGTACGTAAAAGATAAAACATATACCGAAAAATAATGTCATCTTTTAAACTCAGGATTCGAGTTATTTAAGAGACGAGACAGAAAGTGAAATGGTAATATTTCGATTTTATTACAAAATCATCTTCAGACCAAATGACTTTACATAAACATACCTAGGTCTTTAAAGTCACTTGGTCTGAAGATGATTTTGTAATAAAATCGAAATATTACCATTTTACTTTTTGTCCCGTATCTTATAACTCGAATCTTGAGTTTACGAGATGACATTATTTTTCGGTATATGTTTTATCGTTTACTTTTTGAAGCTGTCGTCTGGTTGTGGAATTTAGTTAGTATGTGTTGAGGAAAATTATATTCTTGGCATAAGATGACAATTGACGGCTGTTTGAAACGGTACTTCTCAAGAAAGGATGAGGACCGTTCACCTTTTTAATTATCGAAAACAATACTGGAACTGTATGCAACAACACGGACTCTCAATAATTCAAGACTAAACATAAACGATTTTTGAATACATCCTCGTATTCAAAGAATACAGCTTAGGTCTTGTCCGCATGAAATGTTTTCGTATGAAAAGGCATCAAAAGCTTTCCATCCACACATAAACACAGCAACGGTTCAAAAACGGTACTGCCTGTCTATTGAGCGTGCGTAGAACGCCAGCTCTATCGATGCTGTGATGTGATCGTTTTCCAAAGTGTCCCTTTTCGGTGAGCGAAAACGCCGTTTACGTATGGACGGGAGGCCAAAACGCAGAGAAGTGCATGCGTTTTCATACGAAAACGCATACGTCTGGACGGGGCCTTTGTGAACACCTTCACGGTACGTTTAGGTCTAATGATCACAGCGTAACGTCTGTTTCCCGAAAATACCAAACACATATTTTTCGAAAGCTAATATAAATTTACTTCAAGAATGTAATAAAATGTTTCGCTGGAATGCACTTTAGCGGGCGCTTACAAACCGCTGACCTTTTGAGGTTAGGGTAAGAGGTTGGTGAATTGAGCCCACGATTGCCTAATTGATTCACGGGTATCTCTTCAATTGCACTTGACCCAAATGTTTTTAGTTTAACTGAACGAGAAACATAATTCCGCGCTGTCGTTCCCGAAACTTTCGTTCCGTATTCAAAGGCAAACCATAAACAGGAAAGAACGATGACATATTAATTTCGCATGTGAAATTTTTGTAAGGGCTACGTTTGGTTTGTTTTTGTTTTCAGCGTCAGTCAGAGTAAAATGATGATATCGTCGTAGTCGTTAAAGAGTTATAGGTATTTTCAACATGAAACCGACTTAAAATTTGTGTTTCGATCACACCTTTCAATCGAATTCTACCGTTGTATTTTTCTACCTCCATTTTGAAACTACATGTACGTTTCCCAGCTCGTAGTTCGGTCACCACTAACGAGTTCAGCGAAGTCTGATGGAAGTTAGTCAAACTTTCTTAAATACCAACACTTTAAAATATTGTCTGCAAAATGTCCTCTAATTTATGTAAATTCCTAGAATCTTTTAGGTACAGTTAGTGCCACAAGTTACAATTTTCTAATAATAATCGCCATGCAAAGTTTTTGATGATTAAACTCATAGCCTTTATGCCAAGAATATTGTTTTCCGAAAGCCTACGACTACAAAACCGAGCTAGTTATACATGCATAAAAATATTCCTAATTTTTCTCCTTGTATCCCAAGACGTTCAAGCAGTTTTGGACAAGTGTTTTGGTCTTTTGTTCATTTTACAAACAGCTGTATTAGTGGGATACGATGGCAAACTGCGAAGACATCATTTTGCTTTGCAAGATAGCAAAGTTTTACTCAGTTTAACTTCTTCAGAATCCTGAGCATTAAGTTCCTTAGTAGAGGTCCACAGAGACATCTGCCTACTACATCTGAATCAGTGGATGGGAAAATGGTACAAGCCAATGCACTTGTCAAAAACGGCTTGAAAATCATTGTGACTGCACAGCTAGACAGCTTTGCAGTCCTATTGTCTGCCCCAAAGTTATAGACCCAGTTGATAAAATGGGATGTACCGTTCATATGAAAGTAATACCTTAATGGTCTGATTTATACTGTAAAGTTTTTATATTCCAAATATTTTTTTCTACCGTAGTCTAGCCATATGGAAATTATTTGAGTCCTTTTTATTCCATATACATCTGCATTACTTCACTTGGAGTGAAGGTCATTGACGATCAGCTTTTTCTCAACGCTGTTGCTTCGTATTTCCTGATGTACTGTATATGTAAATCATTTGTCTAAAAAGCGACAATAAGAAAATTTTTATTAATAGCAAAACTTACTGTACCGAACAAAAAAGGTCAATAATGAACACAAAATATTGGACAGTCTAGTTTTATTTATAAAATAACAGGCGTCCTACGCACGCTCTGATTGGACGAGCCTCATTTTCTCTCAGAGTATACAGACACGGCTGACGCCACGAAAATTCGAAAATACCTTAGTTATTTTATAAAACAAGTAGGAAATAGCCTTCGTGTCACTGTACTATGATAGAAACATGAATGACGCCATTTCAACAAGAAAAATATCAGAAAACATACGGCTACGCCTCGTGTTTTCACTAGGTATTTTTGTGGTTAAAATGACGTCAATCATGTTTCTATCACAGCACCGAGACACTCAAGCAATTTTCTATTTGTAGAAATTGTCGGTGTATTACTACCTAAAGGGAACGTCTATCAGCGCCATTAACTTTCTCGTTAACTAATATACCGATAAAATTTGCCAGTAAAAGTTGTTATTCGTACCGTTATTGATACGATTTACAACATTTTTTCAACTGGTCAATGGAAACTTGTAATTCTTATCCTATTACGTTTATTACGCCTATCTTAGTGTAGTTTACTATTGGCCACAAATTTTCGGGATAGACCGACACGTTGTGGTGGAAACGAGTTCAAAGGACATTTTAAACGAACTAAACTGGAAACCGATGAAGGACCGTTGGATAAAAAACAAATCGATCTTTATATATAAAATAAGAAATAATTTGCTCCCAGAAGGCATAACCAACATGTTTAATGTAAGCAATAATGTAAGGTATAACCTTCGTAGTGATGATAGAGACTATTTACTCCAAAAGCCACAGGTGGATACCCTATTATTATTGTTATTAAACTAATTAATATACAGGATAAGAACTTCAACATTGAAAATAATTTGTTATCAATGTGTGTACTAATGAAACATAATAACACCTGAACCTTGGTGTAACCACCAGGGTGGTTGGGGTGCCCCCCCTTAAAACTTTACAGGGCCACCCCAAGAAGTCACCCCAACTTGTAATGTATGTAATGATGAACCTCGATAAAGTTGGACATTTCCTCAATTGCATGGTGTGCAAGATGACATATTTGAGTGTTTGAGAGGCACTCTCTAAAATCTGTACTTAATGTTGGCATTTGCCCCCCCCCCCCTAAATTTACTGAATGCTGGCCCCTCAAGGTTTGCCCACTTGGAATGTCATAGCTACCAGTATATCACTGTACCTGAAATTATATATATATATATATATATATATATATATATATGATGAAAAGTTTGTTCTCAAGCTTTTATCTCAGAAAATTTCTGAGCTCCCCAACAGGAATTGAACCCGTGTCTCCTGATTCATCATATATATATCCAAGCTTACAAACATCTACACTTAGTAAGATGAAATTTACTTACATATATATATATATATATATATATATATATATATATATATATATAACTACAGATGGAACCATTTCAGCCTATTGGGCCTCATCAGTGTAGTGTTGATGAGCAGGATGGAGTAGCCTACATTATATAGGCAACTCAAATGTCCCATGCTTGTGGTACATCTAAGCCATGCCAAAGCACTCTAACTAGAGACTAGTGAGCATGCGCAATATTTGAAGGACAAATGTCAAAGCCCTGCACAATACATTGAAGTAAAGCCATAAACACAATGAAGGTTTTAAAATATTTTATTAATGAATCTTTTGTTGCTACATGTAACATTACTAGAAAATACTGAATGGCTTTACTTTGTGTATTTTGCTGGGCTTCAATATTTATCCTTCAAATATGGTTTCCGCCTGGTTCCTCCCTCACAACAGAAGGTGAATATTTACAAAATGAGAGTAAAAGTATGGAATACAAAACAGTATGTAAATTTACAAGCAAGAGGGACACATTTGATGTGTGATGGGTGCAATTCTCCTGTCAAGAGGAGGGTTGCTCCACCACCTCTTAAAACTGCAAATGCTTTCTATGGGATACAATTGATTCCAAGAACTGACATACATGCAGATTTCTGCATGATATATGGCATGAATAAAAGTTGCATGTTTAAATTGAAAAGATGTGATTAGCCATATAATTTCTTTCTTTTCACAGGATAAAGAGTATTGCAACAGTATTCCTATTTTCTACATGATCTTTTCTTTTGCTTGTACTCATGATTGGCTAAAGTTTTTTCCACCTAAACAATGCATTATGCAAACTGGCTTTCAAGCCAATGAAAAATAACTTAACGTATTAACAGGTACGGGTATCATGAATAATTCTGACATGAAGTGATGTGGGGGTCAAGTTTATATTACAAACAAGAAAATCTGTTTGTGAGTAGAATGAGGTAAAATCATCATAGTTTTTTAAGTGACCATTCTCAAAATGATTATCTCTAAAACCTTATGAAGTACCTCTACAATAAAAAAATGGTTTTACAGCAGAACCTGAGTTTTACAACCCCTCTTTTTATGACCACCTGCTGTTTACAACCACATTTTCTGGTACAGATGATCGATAGTTAAAATGTACCTAGAATGTGCAACCAACTGTCAAATGTGACCAGCAACTGTTTATTAATGTCCCAAACATGAAATTTACCTGTTATAAGTGACCATTTCAAGACCCACATTCATTTAATTAGTTTTTCTACTTGCATTAAATATACACTTCAAGCCAAATTTTGGTTTTTTTTTTCAGTTTTGATTTACTGTATGTCACACCAACATATACAAGTAAGTTATAACCAAGATAATGGTAAATATAGAATTCAGTTAATGTAATTTCTGGTTGGTTGCCCATGATTGTTGACTTTTATTTCAATCTGAATCTCCATCAATGCATGGAATACTTTTTCCAAAACTATTGTAAGTTATGATGAGTAACTAATCTCAGTCTGTCATGGCTGTTAAGTCTTGACACTTCTCAATTTTCTTTTGGCTGCATGGATTAACATCAAACATTCATGTGCCACTTAATGGATTTCAGATTAGGATGTACATTGTGGTTAAGTCTTCAAGCTTCCAGACTTGAATAATACGGGCAACAGAAGTACCAGGCAGGAATTGTAATCCAAGAAGAAATAATAAAGCCCAGCAAAAAGCATGCAAAATAGGCATATTTAAAGGTTTGTAGTATGTAATTCTAATGTTTCATTGCTACACACAACATCCTGAGAGAATGAATAACTTATATTACAAGGTGATAAATATTATAGTGGTTATGTTACATGATATGTGTTAACGAGATATTGGCATAGAAACGGAAGTGGGAAAGACAAAAGGAAACAGCAGACTAAGATGTGTGACCTTGTAATGTATGCAAAACTACTTGGGTGAGCACACAGATCATCAAAGGTTTCTTTGTATTTTCAAAGTGTTTATATGTGTATGTGCTCTCTCTTAAACATCAATCATGGGATTCATGGCTATAAACCAGCCTAAAGAACATTGAGAATATGACCATTTTTTTAATTGCACAGTTACTTCACCAAATGATTTTCTAGCTTCAAGGGTCTCAAGTATAGTGGGAAGAAGGTTGAACTTATTTCCAGAGCATTTGGAGCATACAAACTTGATACTCAAATGAAAGAATTTTTCCCAGGAACATATCAAAGAGAAGATTGAGAAAGAGTACTTGAGAAGGTAGACATTGAACTGCATTAAAATTGACCCACAAGAGCTACAGTACTTGTACAAACATGAATTGATAATGTGCAAGAATGACCCAAAATTGATGACAGAAAATTATTCTTCTGCTGGTACATCCTGAGAGTAAAGGCTGTACTTTTTGAGCCAGTTTTAATGAATTTTGATGTCAACCTTTCAGAATACTTTCCCTACAGTATATCTTCTCATAGATTAGCTGCCAGTAAAATTTCTTTGGAACATTTAGTTCATATGCTCCAAATGATCTGCTTACAACTTCAGTCTTTGGCTACTTTGTTTGAGATCATTTGATTAAAACCAGAAAATCTTTCAGTCAGGTGACAGTCAAATGAAGAATATCATTATATTCTTCTGTTCATCTGGTTGGTTGGTACGTGTAGCAATATACAGGACCATTAATACCAATCAAAACAATTATATATCTCAGAAAATGTTGGTTGTAGCAAGTATATGAGTGAAAGACATTTAAGAGAAAAATAATCAATGTTTAAGATAGCATGAAAAAGAACCATTGATGAACAACGCACTCATCCCAGTAATTTTTCAACCCTACAACATGTCGGTGAAAACGTTGAATGGGTCCATTCTACCAACATAATTCATGTCTCTAATTTGCCACCCTCTGACCATAAACCCTGGGTAATTCGCTGCTGATCAATAAACTCATGTCCACGGTAGATTGGTTTCATATACAAAATTAGTTGCAAAATGGGAGAATTACTTCCAGTCCTTCACGTAATTGGCTTTCTTTGCTCAGATGAGGATATCACAAATACCACATCAACTCAACTGAGCACTTATAAAATCCGGAGTTGATCTTTCTCAGTCACATGCAAGGAGATTAATCTGGGGAAAAAAGTATTTTAAATTAATGGTCTTAGCGTTTTATGCGAATTTTATGTTCATTACTGGTAACGGTTTCTTAACTGTTGTGCAGTAAATGTGAAGTGTTACCACCTCGCTTCTTGCATTTAAAAACAAAATAAACCTCTTACTACCATGTAAAATATATCCTCCATGGAATTTCTTTGTTGGATGCACAATATGATTTTCCATTCATTGATATAGCAGCATTGCGACAATAAAAGGCTTCAGCAACACATATTTGGAGGATGCCATTTTGGCTCAGCCAACAAAAATGGTGCGAATATTTTTTCTGGGAAAAAAAGTCCCGACGGCAATATCCCGAAGACGTAAGTCGCCCCTCTTCCCCGGTAATGTCTGTTCTTGTTTGGTTTTCTCTTATAAAATAATTTAAATGATGAAAGGTATGAATGTTCTCCTCTCCTCTCTTTTTAAACTGGCATGAAATGCCTGACAATGAAAATTAAATTTAATCTCGTCCTAAGTTCCTTAATCATACATGCATAGCAAGTTTTTGGGAAAGATTACCCTTTCTCCTTTCCACAGCACATTTTCATACAGTGTAATCTACTCTAACGTAGATAAGGGCGAGGGAGTATTTTGGATTTAAGACATCCAGATTTTCGCAAGAACCGATAAGAAAAAAGAAATATTCACATTCTCACATACTAAAGTACAAAAGTGGAAAATTATTGGTAATATTTCAACTGGTCTTCTTGAAAAGTTTTTTCCAAAGTCGCATGGCGAACATAAAAGGTCCTTGAAATACTGCAAAAAAATTCAGTTTCTCCTGAAATCCCATCATGGGGAATTATTTTGGCTAAGCATTCATGTCTGTTGTAAAGAAAACATGAGAACTTTGGTTTCATTGGAACTGTATGATGCTTATATAACACTCTCGCTTCTTCAGCTGATTCAACTACTTTGAAAACGAAATGAAACTGTTTTAATTGATACCGATGCTTTGCTGATTATTATGACTGAACCTACTGACTTAAGCAGTGATCATTAAGAAACTCACGGTAATAGAAAAAGAAACCCTAAGTTATTTTGTTGGTAGGGGTAATAAGACCCTATATCGTGGACAGCTGCCTCTCTTATTTCAAGAAAAAACGCTCGGATTAGCCGGTTAAAGGGGCTTAAAAACATTCACTTTTAATGAAAGTATTTAATGAGTTTACATTCAACTGGTCGGTAATTCAAAGGGTCTGAAGTATGAATAAATTGACGTTTTGGTGATGGCAAAGGACGTCGCTGGGTTGATTGCAGAATCATAACCATCAGACGGTAGATCGTGGACAGTTGGACTTCAAAGCTTTGACGGAATAATAATTACAGCATTTGGACGTTTTGGTGTAGTAATATGTGAAACCACAGCAGCGCCAGTTAGCTTTCTTTGTGTAAACTTTACCACAGCAGCAGAGCTGGCTGAGTGGGTTGTAAATTTGATTGCCGCAATCTAGTAGAAGAAGATGAAAGTTTGGGGTTATAATTTTACAAACGTGATGAAAAGTGATTTGAATCTACCTATTAACTTGCGTTCAGATCCATTGAACTGGTTATAGTTTGTTTTTTAGTTGACGTTCGCCCAAAGATGTCACATTTATTGATCTGTTTTCAGTGTGATTTGGGACTAACCTTACCAGTAACGACAAAAATTAATTTTGTTTCAAAGAATCGAGCTGTAGAATATGGCACCATTATTCTCATATACAGATTTCCTAAGTAAAATATAATCTTTAATCAACTCATGTGATTCATCGTACTTACAGTAATATGGACAATAAGCGAAGTTGTAAACACAATCCCATTTTCCACCAGTTCGGCAAGTGCTAAAATTAAGAATACTGAATAAGTAATAGTCTTTTAAAATCGTATATTACTTGGACTAATCCTTTGACTTTATCATGGCAATTATAAGAGGACAGACAGAGTGTTTCAGCCCTCAGATTACGGAAAGCAATGGTTGATCTTCCAAATTTTTGCTAAATTATTCGAAAACTCAGGTGGACTGTATGTAGCAATTTTCTTTCTGGAAACCAATCTCAGGTACGTCAATTTGACGGCAGCAAATTTTCGTGAGACTCTATATTCTCTGATGATTAGTTCAACTTAGATCGTTAGAGCAATAGAACTTGCGCGCTTTCGTCTGTATACTGTTGTTGTAGCAACAGGTGAGAAGTTGGTAAATACCATGGTAAATATTCTGCGTCGTAGGGCGTCAAAGGCACAAAACACACGTTATCCATCTAATCAGTGATTTCATCTTGACATATTATGATAATATAAATCAAATAAAACATATAAAACCTATCTTCATTTGCAGAGAAATGACATTTGACATATGGTGAAGTTCCACTTTGTCATTTGGTGTCGCGCACGTAATGGGAAAAAAAATTTTTCAACATCGCATTGCAAATAGGTTTTACTTCCAAACGTCCTTCAACGTATCATTAACGCTAAACCTGGATTACCAGTAACTCATTTGTTTCAGTTCCTTATATTTTGGTTGAGAAGTCGTCTTCAAATTTCAAGGTAAAATCTTTATGAATTCCCTAACAGGAATTTCCAACTTTCCTTGGGAATACAGTAAGAACTCATCAGAAGCCTTCCCGAATCTTAGCATTCACTAGTCGATGATTAAGCTTATTGCCTTTGGAAAAAACGAACCACATATAGCAAAACTGAAAATCATTAGAGTAAAATTACCATACCATTTCAAACAATTACATCGGACACTGAAGCCAGGTTTGTACCAAACTGCCACACCATGGTGACACGCTAAACAAAAATGTAACAAATAAAAGTTGTCCATTCTTACTCATTATAAATATTTACTGATGGAATGACATCTCCAGTAGCTCATTGTACTTACATCCTTTGTTTTTAACGGCATCGAGATCACTATCATCATTCTGCACCAAAGAACTTGTTTGACTGTTCATGTCTTCAACTATTGTTTTCGATGTTTCGTCAGTCAAAGTTTTACTTCTACGTTTGGCTGGTATTTCGTCGTACTGATTTTCGGAGAGCATCTCTGGAGAGTCATTATATTCATCTACAGTAAAAAAAATAAACGTGTTTTAAGTTTTGATGCATATGAACACCATACGAACACGAAGGTTTTCTTGGATACACCATGATTTCTCTCACAGAGTTGACTTACCAGCCTTGACCATGGCAATGAAAGCTACTAACAGAATACCGAAAGCGAAAATTTTTGTAAAATTCATACTGAAATTTGCAGTTTGTCAGAAAGGGTAAAGACAATGCAGCCGTCCTCATTGCATGCATGACCTCTCCTTTTATACTTTTCGTAATCTATACCAAAACAAAGACTCTTCTGAAGAGTTCAGTTATCCCAAGTGCCTTTATTTAAGAGTAATAAAGGGTTCTTAACACTTTGTCGAATCAAATCGTAATTATAATTCCCCTTACAAAAGCATGTTGAAGGGAAATTAAACATTCAACTTAACAATATCAACAAAAAAGGTCAAAGAGAAGTTTTCAGCTCCTTTCAAAGTTGAATGCAGCAGAAATACATCATTCCGTCCGACTTTGACATTATTTGATAGTTTATATTCCATGCACTCTACGCACGCTTTGACTGAAAGAGTCTCGTTTTTTTCAGAGTACAGAGGCAAGAATGCAGTCATTTTCACTTTATACAAAGTGGAGATACGACTGACGTCACGAAAGTTCGAAAAAGCCTTGGCATTTTATAATATAGATTTACAACGGCTTTTTGATTCTCTGAACAGTTATGAAAACATTTACGACCTATTTCTACCAAAAAGAACCCTTGAAAACTGTTCGACTCCTGTATCGTTTCCCCAAAGCACCTTTCAGGTCGAAATGACGTTATTCCGGCATGTTCCATCACAAAACAGGACACGCAAGCAGTTTTCTGCCGGTTAATTAAACTTGACACGAATGATAAAAAAAATAACGTTCTTCGAAGTGTGCAAACGGACTTTTAACTATAATTTGTGATTTAAAGTAAGCGAGATTTAGTAATTTTTTTCTCTTTGACTTTCTCCTTTTTCTCATGACTCAACCTTATCGCCGATCTTAATTAGTACTAAATGACAAAAAGCTGCTGAACTTTTCAATTATGAAAGAGCGAAGACTAAATTTCGTGCTGGACATGATCCTTGTCAACGGCAATAAACTCTAGAAACAACGTTTGCCTTTAGAATACTTTTAGAGATTGGTATTGCCCGGTCATTGCTTTTGAACTTTTGTTCTTCCATAAATTTTATCGAGCAAAATGTACGAGCAATAGACCGATAGCCGAACTTTGATAACAACCGATAAGATTTAGACGACACTTAGGTCGATCCTGGCCAAAACTTCGGCATGCTCATGGTCGGAATCTAAGCCGCAGACGACGGTCCAATATTGCACGCAATGTTACACTGATTAGTAAACACGGAACACGCACATTGTTCAACTTGCACGCAATGATACACAATGACGAAATAGCATAGACGAGGACGATATTTGAAGGCAGTTGGCATGCATGCAACAGCTTTGGAGTTGGGGTAAGCACTGCGGAAAAATTATAGCCTGGATATGTTTATCGTCAGGCTTTCAATGAACTTGACAAGATTTACTTTCTCAAGTTTCGCCATTTTGAAATCTTCCATTGCTTTTATACCTGATATTTCACGCACAAACGATTGCGTGCCATGTCTCTGAGTGAAGAAATTTGAAGTGGCATTTGTAGGATTTTGGGACGAATTGTACGGAAATTGGTCGCCTTTATTTTTCCTTAGGGAGCCATCATAGAATAATGTCAAGATCCTCCCTCGTCACAAAGTTTTCGTTGACAAATTTTATTTGCTCGCGTCCAGGGCACAAACTGAGAATTTTGTCTTTAACCTTTCCTGTACAAATTCCGAGGAAATTCAAGAAAAATCCCTTAATTAAAAGACCCATATGTCGAAGAGGACATTATTCTTGCCAATGGTGTGATTATTACAACATTATTAAGAGCATTTAGAAATATAAGGATTATTTTAAATCTGACATGACTTTCGAAAAACAATATTATTTCGAAAGTAACTAATACAAATCAAATGTTAAGTTATATTTCACAACTTAGAGGAAGTCAGATATTATTTTTACAGGTTTGAAAGCGTACAAGAAATATCCTTCATTCGAGCAGATAATGCGATTATGTCCTGATTCACAACAAGGCTAGAAGCTTGGAATCCTGAGGGCATTAGAATTTCATGCCTCTAAAGAATGAACAGCGTTCTTTTGTTCGACAAACACGTCACTGCCACTGAAGATGTATAGCCGGACAGTATCTATTTGAGGGTGTCCTACCTTTATACAAAGCTACCCCTTAATGGTCTTGCCCTACCAAGGGCAGCGTGGCCCACCGGGACACCAGGGGGCGGAAGGCCCTTATGTAAAGTGTTATGTTAGGTGTAAAAGCAGCATAATAGTGACGTTTTGTGTAGAGTAATGAAATTTAAAGCTCATGTAGGCCCAGTGGGGGTGACTTTAAATCATTTATATTTTACTATCGACACATGTCGTTATAGACCCATTTCATGATGTCAGTTGTTTCTTCTAAGTTTTTGTCTCAATAAATTTGAGGTTTCCACAACTGCAATCCACATCGTGTTTCTATTGCCGGTAGCAGCTTTTCCTTCCTCACCTTACCTCCCTGTTAAAAGTGGGCCCCTAGCATATCATTTCCCGGTCCTATCTGAGAGCTATGCCGCCACTGTGCCCCTCTACCTTAAACTTCTATCCTACGCCCCGAGAGAAGGGCTTCGTTCTCGTCAACTCTAAAATGAACTGTACAATAATTTTTCGTTCATTGGTCTACGACAGTGTGGCCGTACAATAGAGTAAGCAGGTGAGGCAATGTCTTGAAAAACGTTTTTGACAAGCAAAATATACGATCATCCGCCCTGAAACTGATCTTTAGATGTGAGATAGGAAGTTAGTATGACCTGCATGTAGGTGATCAACCAAAGTCGAATCTCGATATCCCCATTGATTTATTTCAAAATTTAATAAAAGATATCTCAAACAAAGTTTGGGACATTTTTTGACATCTATGTTATAGGAAAAACCTTTCTGTATTTTCCCTTCATCAAACGATGATCTCTGTCAAAACAACAGTTTTACAATGAAGTGCCAATATAAACGAAGGATGTAGTTATGACAAGTAGAATATGGGCCTTTTTCTTAGCATATATTGTATTTGTGGAACAACAGTCGGTCGCAAACGTTGACTAGTTACTTTTTTCTTACTATTATTACTATTATTATGTTACTGGACACTTAAAGTTTCACCTCGGAGATAAGTTAATATTCGAAGTAGTCGTGTGAAATTCGGTTCTTCGACATGACCACGAAAGGTGAAGCTAAAAGTCGTTTTGTTTAAGCGACCTTCAGGAAACAGTTGTTCGAAATATTGTTCTCATCCTTCGACGTATTTTTATTAAACAGTGGGCACCAAGTGAATGTTATATAATGACCCTTTTTCTGAATTTCGTCAAGACCGCGACCAGGTGAATCAACCCTGTGCTGGCGGGAATGAGATTTCTATTATTTTACTCTTCTTTTTTACTAAGACGCCAGACAATTTTACTCGTCAAAGGGAGTGCTCCAGCAGAAAAGATGTTAAGGCTATTTATTTAGATTTTATTCCACCAACAATGAAGAAGCATTGGTTTAGTTTGGAACAGCCTGGTATGTGACAATTAGAGTTGTTTGGACATGTGGTTTGTGTTCATATGGAGGGAAAAGAATCACTCGAAGAAATTAAAGTTTTAATTTGAATTTATTCATTAATTAAGACAGTATTACATTTCTCTGATTAGCAGTCGCTGAGACAGTCACGTCACCAAAAGAATATATTGATCTGATTGAGTTGGTTCCAATATTAAACCAGTTAGCCGCTGATCGTGTGTCGAGGACAGTTAGCCTTTTTGGGTTTGACAGAATAATAATTACAACATTTAGAAGTTTTGGTGTAGTAGTAGAATAAACCACAGCAACTGAAGTCAGCTTTCTTGGTGTAAACTTTACCACAGCAGCAGAGTTGGGTATGTGGATTGTAAATTTGGTTACCACAGTCTAAGTAGAGAAAATTAAAATCAGCGAAAGTATACGTTTAAACTATAAGAAAGGGGAATTGGCAAGCGTTAAATCGCAGTCATAAGCGTCGATGTTTTTTAGGTGTTTTTGGTCTCTGTATATATCTATTCAGTAGACATATCTGGCTAGTCCTTCTCTGTGTGATCTAGCATCTATCTAACTCAAATTCATTACAGCCGGAGACAAAGCTATTACTCAAAGGAAAGTGTTATAAAACATGCATCAAGTAGTCACTGCACGTGTCCTTTTTACCTAATGTCTAGAATTTTCCAACTTTCTATTAGTTCTCGTGGGCCAAAATTCGATACATTATAGCTTAAATGAGTTGTAAAATTCACAAACATCCTTTTGCATTTAATCCCTAATAAGGTAGTTTCACTAGTTTGTTTTAAAGTTGTTGCAAAAGTATAATCATTTTTCAATTAAACAGAATTGTTGTTTAACTGTAATAGTAAAATGAACTACGTTGGTACGTTTTATTTATAATTACCAAATCCCGGAAATAGAAACGTAATACAAAACCATTCAAAGAAATATATAATTTTAACCTGATAATGTATTAAGTTGTACTTACAATAATATGGACAATAAGCGAAGTGATAATCACATTCCCATTTTCCACCCGTTCGGCAAGTACTAAAATAAATGGAGTCAATTGAACGAATAATCCCTTAACGGCGACAAATATTCTAAAACTAATGGTAGAAACTGCTGCCAGTTTATCAACTGCACTTTGATCTAGTGGACTTAGAACTTGTTAACGTTGTTTCGATCATACCAACGATGGAAAAACGATCGAAAATATAAATTGAAATTCAAGAAAACAAATAATTAATGAACAGCCAGAGAACTCTAGTGATATTTCGACTCTCTTTAGGGGTCAATGTCAAACCAAAACAAATAGAGTTTCGCAAACTATCACCAGAATTCTGTTGTTGTTCATTCTTGTTTTTTGGAACTCTCAGTTCAGAATAGCAATTTTCCCAGTCTTTCTTATCTAACGCATCAGTGGTGTTCGCTTACTTTCATAAACTTATATATCTTGATACTGTAATAATGCAAGCAACTTTATACTCTGGTTAATGGTCCGAATCAACGGTAAACGTTTAAAGTTTCAAGTGTCAAATAGTAATTTGATGGGCTAATAAAATAGTCCATTAAATAATGTCAAGTACAGTTTACCAAGAGCACAATTTAGGAATTAAGCAGTGTAACAACCGTAAAAAAGTTCATAATAGTTGTTGTTTGGGCAAAATGTATCGAGATTCGCTCAGTCAGTTTCTTTGTCTATTTTTATAGAAAGTTTTCAATGCAGAAACTGTTTCAAAGGAAATATTTATGATTTGAAGTGTAAGTCAATCAAAAACCAGTAGGAGCTACTCGAGCAAATTACACATGCATCCGTGGACGTAAATCTTATGCAAAGCCCATTTTCCCATGGCTATTCAGAGATTACTAAACAACTTCAAGATAAGTAAAAAAGTAAATTGTTTCCTTTGAAACATAAATTCAAATTCGGCAACGCTTTCAGAAATGCAAATATCGCAATAAAAACGAAAACGCCACATATATGTATATAACATTTCCATACCATTTCAGACAGTTACATCGAATACTCAATCCAGGCTTGTACCAACTTGCTACTCCATAATGGCACACTATTCCAAAACGTAACGAATATACGTTTAATTGTCTGACAATTAACATACAAGTTAACGAAAACGCGGTTTTTCATCATACTTACATCCTTTATTTTTAACTGCGTCGGGGTCACTATAATCATTCTGTACTAAAGCACTAGTTTCAGTATTCACATCTTCAACAACTGCTTTTGTTGTTTCGTCACTTAAAGTTTTCCTTTTTGCTTCGACTGCTTCATCATATTGATCGTCAGAGAACATCTCTGGAGAATCATTGTATTCATCTAAAATTACAGGACAAAAATTGGAAAGTTTTAAACATGAGAGCGGCGTACTTACACAAACAATCTTCGACAAGGAACTGCATGACTGTCAAGTTTGTATGATAAAATTTTTTGTTTGAGAAAGTGACTTACTAGCTTTGACCACGGCAAGGAAAGCCACCAATAGAATGCCGAAAGCGAAAATTGTCTTGTAGTTCATTTTAAATCTGTGATTTATCTGAAGCTTTGCTCTAGATAAGGATGCAGTCTTGATTGCTCGGTGTCTCCTTTTATGCTTGCCGAGAGCTTAGGTCATATAAAGTGTCTTAAACAATTATAAAGGTCTGTTTTTTGTTTTCGACATTTTTTCAAATTATATCCTGAATAAAATCCCGGTTTATGAATAGCGAGATGTTGGAGGAAGTGGATTATTCCAGTTGACGTTGATAAAAACACAGGATATAATTACTAATTAAAGAGATGTTTGTTTCTTTAAGAGCCGAATACGGCAGAACCACACCTTCTGACCTCAATCCTTATACTGTTTAAAAGTTAATAATATTCTTCCTTCGATATAAAATGACCATGGAAATTAGGATTAGTATTAGGAACAAAAATCTCCCGCATCGAGCGTGGATTATTCTTGCCAATTAACGATAAATTGGAAGGAAGAAATCTAACGATCATAACAAAGAATTAAAAGCTTTTTTTCGTGTTGAATACATCGGAACTGCCGCATCTGAACTTTATGTGTCTTAATTATAGTATACATTCCGCTGTAAGACGAGTTTTTAAGGGAATTCCTCATGCCCTGGGTGGTTCCAGCACATGTTAAAATTCTCCATTTAGTCATCCACTAAAACATTAAACGATAATTGAAGTAGGATTCTTTCGAATTCAACTAAATAGATAACGAATTCTCAATTCGTAATTTAAAATAACCATGATGTAATTCCGTGATATATGTTGTAGGGTGGGACCTTGAAGATAACTTGAATGATAGATGAACGTTCATCAAGCCCTAACCTCAGAAAAACGATTCTGAGCCCCAGACAGGGATCGAACTCACAATCTTCTGATGACCGGTGAAACGCTCTAACCATTAAGCTATACCAAGAATCATGATGGTGAGCTAAGGCGCAGTTCGCCATGTATGCGACCTGAGCGGCAGCCACGATATGTTTATAATGTTCTTAATGTCTCACCGGTCTTCAGAAGGTTGCGAGTTCGATTCTCGTATGGGGTTCAGAAATCTTTTTTCTGAGATTAAGTCTTGACGAACATTCATTTGTCATTCAAGATATAGTTCTACTGTTATGGCTCAAGCATATGACGCTAATGGCTCCATATTGAAGAAGTAAAATCTTACAGGTCAATGCTAACATGAATTCCAGAATAATTTTTTCTTTCAGAATTCTCTAACAGGTTGGTCTTACTGTAATAGAAGCATGAGTCAGTGTCTTAAAAGAAGTTTATGTCAAGCAGGTAATTCGCCAGGTAACCAGACAGAGGTAATAAACGAAAGACTTTTGAACGTAAAAGTCAAACGTCGAAGCTCGACATGCATGCCCTGCAACAACCAAACTTCATGAAAATAGCATTTGTAGTATTTTGAAAAAACTGTAGAGTAACACTTTCTCCAATATTTTCTCTTCATGATGCTAGGTTTTTTCTTTTCAAAACAACAGTATTATAGTCTGGCACCTATATAAACTAAGGATGTACTCGTCGCGGCGAATATTATTTGAATATTACTGATTATCGAAGTTGCCATATGAAATGGCACGTACGAAAACATTAGGTCGAATGATTTTTAGGTTCGAAGTATGGTATTCACATTTCGGAGTATGTTTCTGTGTACCTGTACTACGATAGTCCCGAAGATGATGATTTAATGTTTTACTTTATAAAATCAATTTTGAACTTTTATCTACATTATCTGTCGTTCAAAGGGCTTGGTATCATAATTTAGATTTTGTATGTCCAAGCTAAGGAAACCATCACGTCAACTGAACTTTCACGATTTCGCCCACGTGTTCAGCAACAATTTAAATACGCATGCCGGACACACTTGTTGATGTGAAAGAAAACAAAGAGGCCTTTAGCTTTGCCTCGCAATAAACTTACTGATTAAAAATCACTTATTAACCTGTATAGTCTTCAAACGACCGCTCGCACGTTAAATATCAAAAAGAACGTTACTCATGTCCACATCATTTCTCCACCTAACCACTTGTACTTACGTTTGAAACGTGGTTGAAATGAAAAGATACGCTGAAGGGTAATTGTAAAAAGGGAACCCAAAGAAAACAAACATATTTCAATCCTGATTTTGAAGTACTTTTCTTTGGGAAGCGATATAAAGAGCTAACATGCAATGATATCATGTGTACGGATATTCAAAAAGATGTCAAGTACCAGTCATAATAACTGCATAGGAATACAAGAAAATTAAGCTGAAAAGGCAATCGAAATAAAAATCCTAAATCCAACAAGAATGCAAATAATTCAGAAGAAAACTAGGGATGTATTACTGCGAAGCAAACATTTGTGACTTGTCTGCTGATGCTTCTCTCACGCAAGTCTCGCTCATGTCCGTGAAAATTGTTTTGCTCAGACCTTAAAATGCCTTAATACCTTTGAGATTGATAAGAACTCAGACAAAATATAAAACTGATTCACCGTTGTCATGGTAAACTGCAAGAAGAAACTATTTCGAACATTAGCATCTTGCAAAGCCAAGATATGAGTTAATAAACAAAACGAGAAAACGTTTCAAGTTGTGTCAACTCTGTTTCAAAGTCATCCTCAGACCTAACTAACTTCTTATACTTCTTAAAATTGTCAACTGGGAGAGGTTCATGGTAAACTGTCTTATTCTGTACTTACATTTAGATGTAAGAAGGCATTTGTAAAGTGTCAATTAACTTAAACAGAACTGAAAATTTTATGTCTATATGCTCCATTACTGCCTCCTATTTCGCATATAGTTTCATCGAATGTTGACACATGACTTGTACGAAACTATAAGTCCCCATTGACATTCCACAGTAAAAAAAACTAAGCATCTAATCTCATTGTACACGCGGTATAATTAGGTTGTATAATAGCGTCTTAATTAGACAAAAGTTGTTGTGTTCACCGAAAAGTCTTGTACTCTGAATGGAAAATAATGCGTATATTTTGCCAGATAAACGTATCAATGTCTAAAATACCATCTCTTGGGTCTGTAATTTTAAAATTGGTGATAGATGCAATGCTTCAGCCGCTAGAGCACAACTGCTTGTGGTCGCAACACGTTCGCTGCTCATCAAATTCGGCATACCTTTAGGGCTAATGACAGTGCAAAAATTTTGCCCAACGAAAGTTTGGAAATTAACTCACAAACTTTTATTATGACAAGATGAATGCAATTCCAAAAGCAAAGATTTATGTAGAATTTGTTTTCGTGTCAACATCGGATCGTTCTTGCTTTATGCTTGAAAGATTTTTCTTGAAGATTGCTCAATACCTAAAGTATAAATTAAGATTTGTTGGATCCACTTGACTTATAAGGGTAGAAAAAACTATATCTGTCTCATTCTAAATTATAAATGACGACCCAACAACCAATTTAGTTGATTTCGGAACAATTCTCCCTTGAATAGCCATATGACAAAATGAAATGCAAGCTCTGCAATGGTATGAATCAAATTCAGATGGCTATTGCTAGTGTACGTAACTCTTCAACAAAAGAAATCTTTAATCCTATTGTTATAAATGTAAACTTGGAATGTTTAAATTTCCCTAACATTCCTTTATGAGTAGGATTTTAATCGGGAAATGATCATTTAACAAAATGCTTTAAAACCTTTTTTACTTTTAAAAACACTTTAAATGACGTAAAAGTTTCACAAAACGCTTTGTTTCAACATAGATGTCCGCAAGTATAAAAGGAGATCGCACGGAGTCACTGTCACAACAGTATCGTCGTCCAGGAACTATAGTTTCAGAAAGATCACGAATATTAACATGGATTTTAGAAGAACTTTCGCCTTATCTGCTCTTTTGTTGGCTACCCTTGCCGTGGTCAAAGCTGGTGAGTCAATTTGTCAGAAAATTTATTGTACAAATTCTAAAGACATGCAGTTATCCAGTTGATCATTTAAAGACATGCAGTTCTCCAGTTGATCATTTTTGTATGCAAAGTATTTATATAATGTATATTTGTATATATAAGAAAGTGTATATTGTGGTAACGACGGAGACTATAAATAAGTTAACCACTCATTTCGCACCGAGTGGTTAACTCAGTTAACTCGAAATGAGTGGTTAACTTATTTATAGTCTCCGTCGTTACCACAATATACACTTCCTTCTATCATTGTACTTGTGTTAGACAATCAAAACCTCCTCTCTCTCTCTCTCTCCCTCTCTCTCTCTCTCTCTCTCTCTCTATATATATATATATATATATAATTCTTATGAATTCTTAAGGAATTTTATAAATATATATATATATTTATAAAATTCCTTAAGAATTCATGAGGAAAAAAACAAAAGAAAATCATAGGCGTATCTTGTCTTTACTTGTGATAAAGACACATGTGCCTTTTCAGGCGGCGAAGAAGTTAATTTTTCCCGCTTAGAAAACATAAATTTCCAATATTTTTTCACAAATTAGCGTATGAAGAGGTGAATCTTATAAGACATTTAAAAACTCGCAGTACGTGCGTCATCGGGTCAAAAACACTCGGCTATCGCCTTGTGTTTTAAATCCAGATAAAGCCCTCCTGCTCGATTTCTAAACATATATATATATATATATATATATATATATATATATATTATACGGCTGAGCTTGGTATCCGGTCTGTACGCAAAATGACGCACGCTGATTGGTTGCCTAGCCGTGCAATAAGTTTTTCGTATAGACCGGCTAGTTTTGGGGCTAAAATTTCCAAGTAGATTTGAAGACAAACAAACCAAATTTAGGTACGTTTTACAAAAGATTATCACAAATAACTACGAAAAAAGAAATTAAATCTCCTCAAAGATAATTTAAAGCTGAAAACTAGATGAGTAGATAAAAAAACACGACGTAATTGGTAAAAACAAGCAAGTAAACTACGCTACTTACTCATGAACACAAAACTTCGTTAAAAGCGATGAAGAAAGGAACCAAAAGCCATATAATAAATTCCCTATTAACCTCGTTTGTTCGGTCTATACGAGAAAGTATTTGCCGTTGGTTTTTTCCGTACAGACCTCGCTCCTTCGCCGCTCGGTCTCTATAAAAACCTCAGGCAAATACTTTTCCGTACAGACCTCACACTCGGTTAATAAGTTAATAAGTTAAAACTGAGCTTGTTTGTTCCAATAATTTTAGATGAATACAATGAATCCCCGGAAATGTTCTCTGAAAATCAGTACGATGAACCAGCCGAAGCAAAAAGGAAAACTTTAAGTGATGAAACAACGAAAACAATTGTTGAAGACATGAACACCCAGACAAGTGCTTTGGTGCAAAACGATGATAGTGATCCGGACGCACTTAAAAACAAAGGATGTAAGTATGACTTGTAACCACGTCTTTTTTAACATATGCTGTAATCAACAAAGAATTAAACGCATATTATGTTCCGTTTTTGTATAGTGTGCCATTATGGAGTAGCAGCTTGGTTTAAACCTGGATATAATATTCGCTGTAACTGTCTAAAATGGTATGGAAGCTTTATTGATAAGATTTTCCATTTTATCTACGCGGTATTAGCAATTCTGAAACCACTGCCGTATCCGAACAAAAGTTTCAAAGAAACCAATTCACCGCAAATTGGCAGATCGATTCCACAGGTCTTACATGGTTTTGATCAGCTAAGAAACATAGGATTATCATTTTTATAATGAGTATCAGAACTCTTCAAAGTGCCTCTAATAATAAAGAATTCATAACGTTCCCTTTCAGCAGGAATTTTGAAATGGAGCCTCCATTATTTGCTCGTTTTTAATCAGTTCAACAACATTGAGAAGTTAAAGATCGTAGACATGTCAGTAAGGATCAGCACGCTGTGCAAGAGAGCGTTTTCACCGTGATATCATCAAAATCTTGAATCTGAAGCATGGAATAATAAGGCTGTTCTTTTTACACGATTTTCAGATCAATGTTAAACGTCTTGTTCAAAAACTTCAGGTCCATGCAATCAATCTTTCTCAAGTTATGGAGTGTGGTATTTCATGATTAGCTAGTGATCTCAGCACATATTGAAAATGTCATGAAAACTTATATTTTTCCCCAAGTGGGCATGTTAGGTTTCTTTAAACTCTAGAAGAGACGTCTAAACCATTTTGAAGTAAAACATAATCATTTTAGCTGAAAAACATTGACTTATTTTTGATCGCATGTTGGTGTACCAAAGCAGTACACCACTGTGGCGGTCCAGTTATATGATTAAGTAACTTTTTGATATTTTCACTTTCCGATGGTTCGGTCATGAAGTTCTCTACGGCTTCTTAATTTTTGTGCTCCTTATAATTTTTCCTGCTCTTTCAATTTGTATGCACAAGATAGCAAATATTCCTCTGGAACTTATTTTAAAAAGTCACGCTGGTGTCATATTGGATATACGCCCACTTATCTCCAGTTCGCACTTTTACTTCTGATACAACACCGGCGCTCATATCGTAAATACCACATGTTATCTCAACAAATAGTTTACAAACTTAAACAGTAATAACGCTCTTGTTCAGCCTTTAATGACCAACGTCAAAGGATGCGCGAGTTTTTATTCACAACTCATTTGACTCAATTTATTTTAGTACTTGCCGAACAGGTGGAAAATGGGAATGTAACTATCATTTCGCCTATTGTCCATATTACTGTAAGTACAGCTTAATACATGATTCCATTAAGATTCGATTAATTATATTTATTTTAAAAACCTATATTTCTTATTCAATAATTAACGATTGTACTTGACACATAATGAAGTAATTAATTTTATCATATAATACCACATAGTAATTTTATTGAGAATTCGGTTAAGTTTAGTTCATTTAAGCTATAATACATGAAGTTGTACTTCAGATGACATAAATATTGGGAGCATTATGGAAATAAGAGGTAAACAAAATCCTGGAACACAGTATTATTCTCTGAGATAAACTTTAGTAACGGCACGTTTATTCTGGAGAGTTAAATCAACCCCAATTCAGTTAAAGTGGGCTTAGATATATAGCATAACCGTTTGTGACAGACAACAGTTTCCTCAATTCTAAAAACTAACGAAATATCAAGGCAAGTTAACAAGCAGTATTGCCCATTTCTCGCAAAAGTCCAAATAGTTCAACTGACGACCGTAACCTGGACTTACATTTTCTTTTACTAGATTGTGGCAACCAAATTTACAACCCCCACAAGCAACTCTGCTGCTGTGGTAAAGTTTACACCAAGAAAGCTGACTTCAGTTGCTGTGGTTTATTCTACTACTACACCAAAACATCCAAATGCTGTAACTATTATTCTGTCAAGCCCAAAAACGCTAACTGCCCACGATACACTATCAGCGGCTAACTGGTTTAATACTAGAATCAACTCAGCAAGATTCCTTACACTCGTAGAAGACTTGTTATCCACGAGATTTGCACTATTTAAATAATCATTATACTGGAAATATTTAAATTGTTGAATAATTTTATTAAAATATTCACTTTTAACATCTGTATCAGTGGTTCTCAACCTTTTTGGATAAACGTTCCTCCTGCCGTAAACTGAAGCACGTTCCCGCCCTCTACTGAGCACACTCGGTCCCAGTTCTGTCCCCGCGCCAACACCCAACCCAGAGCAATACCGAATTGAATAAGTGTAATATTATTCAGTTCGTTATTGCTGAGTTAGTCAGTCAGTGTTAGATTTTAACACTAAATGACTACTAAATCCTTAAAAATGTTTTGTTAGTGAATGACTGACGAACGCTTACAATTTGTATCCCAACGCGCCAGTCTCTGCGCCCTTGCTTCCATCTTCCCCCGATGTTCTCTAAAAGCCGACTGGTAAGCGGTACCACCCCACCTTAAGAAACGCTAATCTATACAACTGCTTCATCATAACAGCGTATCCAAACTTACTGTTCCTCCTGCATCAGCTTGTCGTATTCATGTTATTCATGATTTTAATTGGAGGTTCAAAATCTATAACCATATAATGCAACAGCTAAAACAAAAGAAGCTGTTATGATGAATGAAAGGGGCTCGACCAAGCGCTATTTAGGCTCTGTCCACACGGATCCATTTTTGTTTGAAAACACAAATACTTTTCTCCGTTTTCAAAAACAATTCAGGCCACACGATAGCGTTTTCGAATCGTCTTTGCCCATCCATACGAATACGCATACATGATTTGAAAACGATAACAGCCTACTTGGGCTGTAAAATTACGCCACCAAGCCCTTGTACGTCCTGGTCTAACCCAAAATGTTCAAGGTCTTGTTTATTCTTTGTTAAGACGTTTAAGACTGGCCGTCAAGATCGGAGGCTAAAGTTACCCAATAAAGTTAAACCTCCTCCTCACGTAATCAATTTGAGCATTCAGCAAAGTCAGCTTGGTCTCAAGACACGCTATTAGGCTTGAAAAAAGCCCAGTATATAAGTATATATTATATACTTTTATATTATATATTATATATTATATATTATATATCATATATTATATACCATACCGTACATTATTATGGTGGCAATAGACGAACCAGGCGGGAAACGTAATCTGGTTAAGAATATTAGTGTCCAGCATAAAGTTTTAAAAAGACCCAAAATAACGGAGACTTTATTAAAAACAGAAATTTATTTTACTGACGTTTCGTCGCTAGTCTTGCGACATCTTCAGAGTGAGGAAGGTAATAGTTGTTGTTAATAGTTAGCATATATTCCAAACATCTGTATATATTCCTCACTCTGAAGATGTCGCAAGACTAGCGACGAAACGTCAGTTAAATAACTTTCTGTTTTTATTAAAGTCTCCGTTATTATGGGTCTTTTTAAAACGTACATTATTACTACCGTACATATATATATATAAGCAACTTAGTACCACTTTCACTAACCTTGTGTCGGCTTATGTTGGTCAGTTAACCCTCATCAGTCCATATCCGACTTTTTGATTTTACTCTGGGTAACGCCAGACGATTTACTCGTCGACGAGAGATATCTCCGACCAAAAAGGGTTAAATATGTTTTTCCAACTACAACATAGTGATACCCACAATTTCGACTCTTCAAAACACTCTTTCGACGTAGTCTGCAATTGATTTGAACAATCAGGTGCATCTTCATTGTACTGGTAGGACATAAGACGGTTTCAAAAGTTTCTACACCAGCTGTTCGTCTTCACCAACCAACACACTATTTGCTTGAAGCTATTAGCAAGATTTACATATTTGCCAATACGATTCATAATAATAGGGTTAGTATAATAAACTTATACCCAAGAGACCATAAAGTTGATTACTCATGCATTTACTAGAGGTCTAAATTGTTCAAACGAATTGGCATAATTATCATTGTTTTCGTAACAAAAGTAAAGAATGAGGCATCTTCAAGAAATGAGAAAAGCAGCAAGATTTTAATGAGTAATACTCAGAAATTTCTCCAACCTCTGCAATCACGATTGCACTAAACTCGTTACATAGTTAGCTCAACCTCGGGAGATAAGATAGTTATTTACTACGGCTCTGCGGGTTACGTTGAATAACTAAATTATTTCCTTCGGTTGATGTAATTAACTCATACAGACTCTGACAATTAAAAATTTACTTTCACCCAGTGTGAAAACCATAACCTATAACTCGCTTTAATTTCCTGACTTATCTCCCTCGGTTGAGGTAATTGTAACTCTTACTAACTGTGGCAATTGAAAATTTACTTTCAGCGAACACAGTCTTTGGTGAAAACTGTAACCTTTAACTCACTTTAGCTTGCTTGAAACTATTTGAAATCCATTCATTCATTCCTGAGGGTTGACGTGATGTCTTATGTGTATTTTCAACATGACCGCTTGCCGAAAGAAACTGAAGCAGACGCACAAGAACGCAGAGAGGAAATAATTCACAAACTTCTTTTCCTATACCACGACCGTTTGTGTCTCCGAACGGAACACTAGCTTGTCAAGCCCATTGATGGATCTGGTAGGATATTGTCGCGTTGACTCGTTCCCAGCAAAAGAAAAATAAAGCAAATGGGAATTTCAGGTTTTTCCAAGATAAAAACACCTCATTTTTCTATACCAGAACTACAGTTTGTCAATGATACTTCAGCGGTCGTCTGCCATTTATAAAACTGGAAGGTATTTCCATCCCACTGACCTTTCAATCACTATAACGTAAAGGGAGAAATTCTACGAGAAAATTAATTAATTTGATTAAGTGTGCGAACATTGCGTGATATTGGCCGTCAAATTGGCTCCCTCGGCAAACAATTCCAGATTGACATTTGAACGCTTTCTGTAAGATCATCGTGAAAACCGCCAACTTGAAAAAAACCCTCATTGAATGGAATTTATTTTAACTGTTTAAGTACGTATCGATGCACGGTATCGCTTTAATTTTCGAATTTTCTTCATTAAATGCTCTGACGACAACTATGCCCAGTTTTTTTCGGCTTGTTGAGATTGAAATAACTTTTGGAAGAGGGATTTTCTCATTCACTTGCCAAGAAAGCGTATATTACTCTTCATCTTCACTTACTTTATCTTAAATTACCAATCACCATGGTATCTACGTATTTAAAAATTGTGTTTAAATTTGTTACCACGACAAAATCGCTGTTTTATTAAATTAAGATCATTTGACAAGTTTACATTTTTGCCGATAGTCAATTCCGGTAGTATAAATTGACAATCCCTGTACAAAACAGAGCAGCCATAGGTGACGGAGAAATTATAACAATAATTATAACATTGACCTCGGCCAGGATAATTCACGATATCATACTCAGCCTCATCTAATAGTTTATTATCATTCGATTTATTTTAGTCTTCCTCTTGATTGGTTGAGAGTCCACCACGTGACCTGCAAATAACTACTTACAAATAATGTTTTACACATGCTCAGTACTGACAAATTTTGTTTTGTTGCAAATAATATTCTTCTCATGAGTATTGTTCTTCACCTTCGTATTACAGCACGACTCGATTTGTTGAGCTGTCGGAGGGTGACTTACCCTCTTTACTGGACCAAAAGAACAGTGAAAACACGCCAAATGCTGCTAAAGCGGCTTTGGATGTATTTCGTCAATGCATAAGTGAAAGGAAATTAGAAGAGGATGAACCAAAGTTTTACGTTTCAGCAATGGTAAGTCATTAAAGGTGGCAAGTGTTCTCCTTTGCATCTCAACAGTTAAATCAAAAAATAAATCAAATGATAAATCAATTATTGAACTCTGTTATCGCAAAATATCGTGATTTGTCAGTGTCTCGAACATCAATTATTTGCCTGTGCCTTCGGCATCGTCAAATAACTAATCTCCTCGCCACTGACAAATTACGATATTTTGCTCAACCTCGTCCAATAATTATTAATTATTCTTGTGGCTGCCAAGGCAGGGGCTTAAACTCCCTAAGCCCTCCTCATTGGTGCGCGCGCAGCTGATGCCAAGGCTCGCTCTAGAGGACATGAAAAAGTAGATTCGAAGATGGGCTATTAATTCAATATGTCTAAACGCAAATAAATCAGTCGATAAGATCTTGATAATTAATCTAGCTTTATTAAACATATTTGAAGATAATACATTGAACAGGTACCCAGTCCGACTAAGAGTTTCAATCGTTATTACCAATCCATCCCTGAGGGAAACACTCCGGGGTCTAGAAAAAATTTCACTTGTCCACAGTAGGCCTGTTGCTGAGGTTACAGATTCGGTTTGAGTGAATTCCAGATTTATCCGTTGACAGTGGATTTTGGGCAGTTGGCTTTGATGGGCTTGACGGTATAATAACTGCAGCATTTGGCCGTTTTCGTGTAGTAATAGAAGTAACCGCAGCAACTGTAGTATTTTCTCTTTGTATAAATTTTACCACAGCAGCAAAGCTGGTCTTTCGGGTTGTAAATTTTGTTGCCACAATCTAGGAGGAGAAATAGAAAGTCTGATGTTATAACTAGTCCTACTATACAAGAAAAGGTATTTTTCTAAATTAAAGGTAATTTCCTTGTTACATCAATCAAGTTTTAGTAAAGGGCAGGCGTGCGAGAGCCTTCACGGCAGATCTCTAAGAAAGCAGAGTTCTTACGCCCAAACTTTAGACTTAAAATACTGATTGGTGGACATTTTTTATCAAGTAGGGCTCTGGCCAAACGAGGAAACATTTTTGTGGAAACATTTGAGATTTTCGATGTCTTCTGAAATTTTTCTCCGTTTCTCCACCCATGGAAACGTTGTGAAAGCAGAGTTTACTTCTTGGGAAGTAAAAAAAAAGTTTGTCAGAGAATTCAGAAACATTTTCGGCTTCTCGACCTTGATTTCTGTTTCGGAAACAATGTTTCTTCCTTTGCCTATCCGAGAAGCAACGTCCCCTAGTTTCCCAAGACTTCGCCAAATTCATTCCGCTGTATACAAAAATTTATCCCGCTCGTGAATGTTTTTCACAAAATGTCTCCTCCTTTTGTCATTTTCAACAAACAATGAAGAAATACAATGTTTCCTCATTGATGTTTCTTCGTTTGCCCAGGGCCTAACTGCTTACTGCATGGACGTGTTTCGCGCACATTGCACAAAACAATTTTCAACAACGGTGCGCAATGCAAATTACATTGCACAAAAGGTCGACATGTTCTAACCTGTAGTACAGTTTCATTTACATTACAAATCGCCGTTAAAAATTGTTCCCCGTAACATATCACCTTTAGCAAATACTCAAAAAGTTCACTGTTTTTCAATACAGGTAAGCAGGTACATTTGGGATTAAAGATACAAGAACAAAGTCGCACGCTATTAACCCTTTCCGGCCGAGACGTCCCCCTTAGACGATTAAAATGGTCTGGCGTTAGCCAGAGTGGACTTTAAAATCGGGTTCGGACAGAAAAGAGTTAAAGTAGTAAAGGTCCACAATATAGAGAATTGGACTCCTCAGACCTTACTTGGGTGGACCATACTCTCGCTGTCTTTCCACAGGGTACTGGAAGGTATTCAAATCTCTGAGAGATCTTATCGGGTTCTGCAGGTCATGTCTCATAAACGAAGAAATTGCTTTCAGGTTAATTTTAGTTCACTGACTTTTTTTTTCTGCACCTCTAAGCTAGACATGTCTATCCAGCCCTGTTCAATCTGACCAGGAACTGACCTAGCAAGCTAGGTGACTATAAGCTTTGTGAACTCAAAGAATAATTCTATGAAACATAGGTTAAGTCGTGATGGGGCCTGGATTTCTAACTCCCATTATGCTTGTAATCTGTGAGGTCTCGTGGGCTAAAATTCTATTGCTTGATTCAAAAAAATTCTATTATTAATTGTGTTATTTTACTGGTTTAGGTTCGCGAAGGATCATGGTGAAAAGCTCATCTTTCTTAGGATAGCGAATTAGGACTATTCATTTTCGGTATAAGAAATTCTTAGGAAAATGAGCATTTAAAACATCGTAGAAGAGATATTATTACACGTGAATTACGATAATCTAAGTTTTGAAGAAGAAAACTAGGTTTCCAAAACGAAATACAATCTAATATAATCAAAACATGATAAAAGGTCTACTTACAGTAATAGGGGCAATAAGAGAAGTCGTAATCACAAACCCATTTTCCACTTTTTTGGCATATACTAAAGTAAATGGAATTCCATAATTAATGAATAAAAAGCAAATATCGACCACTCAGCTACTAGATGTCCGTTATGTTTGAAAGCGGACCACTTCTTATCTTCTTCGGTAGCTCTACTAGCCTGGAAAGTACAGAACCGATTCTACAATCGTCTCTAAATAGGCAATTACGATCTACCATATTAGTTTGCCTTAAAACGAGGCCACTTAGCCTAGGCACGCCCCAACGAGTTTACGTTTAGATTTGAATTTGGAAACCCAACATTAAAATGAAAGTTGCATGTAAGGTGCCGCACTACGCGCCTCCATTTTAAAATAAATGGCAAAAGGTAACTCGGAGATCGTCCTCCGTTTCATTTGGAACTTATCACTGGATGCCGGAATTCTTTCGAATCAGGGATGGGAACTCCGTGAATGAACCTCAAATTTCAATAGTTAAAATTCACATACCATTTCAGACAGCCACATTTGGTAGTGAATCCTGGCTTGAACCAAGCTGCTATTCCATAATGACACACTGTATAAAAACGTAATGAATAATTATTTAATACCCTGTCACCGTTTGCACGGAAGCTGCACAATAAAAAATAAAATCCTTATTTTAAGAAAAAAAATCTTGTTTTAAGACCATATTTCTTAAATTAAGAAATATTATCTTGTCCCGTAGACAGGTCCCGTATTCTCGGCGAAGCCACAAAATGAATAATTAGCCAGAAGTTCAACTCAGTCTCGGTATCTCTGATGTCTAAGTCATCATATATTTGGCCGCCGGCATCTTGGGTGTGCTATTTCATATAGGACTTCGTGTCCTTTTATAAATAAATAAATAAATAAATAAATAGGTAAATAAATAAATAAATAAATAAGTAAATAAGTAAATAAATAAGTAAGTAAATAAATAAGTAAATCAATCAATCAATCAGTAAATAAGTAAATAAATAAATAAATAAATAAACTTGTTCTATTTGCTGCGTAGAATACCACTGTCTTTTTATGGAAAAACCCGTTGTTCTCTGGAATTTCGAGAATCAATGATGCAAGTAGCTTTACGAGAGGTCAAGACTCTTATGACTAAACCTGCTTCGACGGCAACATTTGCCTTAGAAACAAAGCCGCCTAGAAAAAGTCGAGGACAAAATAAAATCGCCAAGTTGCTTGGACTTTTGGTTGATTGAATATTCTCTGATCCCAACATAGAAAATTTCCATCCAAAAGTTTACCGAAGCTTGTGTTGTACGTTCAAGCTTTTTATTTCATAAACTTACTTAATGGTTTTTGTGTGTCTGGATATTGTGAGCCCAGCATTTGATTTGTATAATGATTGACTTTGAAAAGCTAGAAACATTCCCCAAGCGGCTCGTGATTTTCACGCTTTTCTCCAATTTCGCGACATCCCGAGTGCTTGGGTCACTATCCAAACATGGAAATCTATTTGGTGCTTCCTAAATTCATGATATGAAGAACCGAATTTTAATTTCATCCACCTAAAAACGTCATAAGATGGACAACTAGCGATTCAGAGAACAAAAAGTTAAGTTGGATTGTTTAAAACAAGGACAACGTTCAGACATAGTATGAAGTTACTCTGGCTTAAAAGTTTATGAACTCTCACAAAACCAATGATGACGTTATCCATTGACAAGATCCAAATAGGCATCTGGTAATAGACCAACGTCATCGCAATTCAATGAGGCGGGGACGCTATTCATATGCTATGTCTCCAGACAGCGTCTGTGATGGTAAAGACAATAGACTGGAGTGTCGAAACATTGGGTAATGAACAGTAGCTTTTTAAGTTGCGTTCATAAACTTTTAACTCAGAGTAGCTTCATACAATGTCAGATTCTTCACCTGATTGCGTTGGGAACTTGTTCGTTTAATTGTAAGGACAACGTTGCTCACTACTTCCGATTCATGCACTACCTGTTCAGCCATCCCCACTTAGTACAAGCAGCCCCAACTATAATCTCAATACGCTATGTTCTACATACTATATTCTCATTACACAGTCTATGTTCTCAGTATACTCACTCCCTTTGTGTTTAAGAAAGTCGGGATCACTCTCATCTTGATCCACCAAAGCACTTGTTTCTGTGTTCATATCTTCGACAATTGTTTTAGACGATTTTTCACTCAAGGCTCGAGTTTCACGGGCTATGTCGTTGTCTTGGTTTTCAGAGGGCATCTCTGGTGAGTCCTTGTACTCATCTAAAATTAAAAAAGTAATTTTGTAAATTTCGATTCATTCATTAACAGCTATTCGCACAAATGATCTTGCGAACTGTGTGATTATCAAGCTTGGATAATAAAATTATTTTATTTAGAAACTCACTCACCAGCTTTGACCATTGCAAAGAAGGCCACTAAGAGAAGGCCGAATACGAAAATTCTTGAACTCATGTCAAAATCTGTGGTTTATCTGAAGGTATGCGCCTCGACAAGGATTCTCTCCTGATTGCAGTCTACGTCTTTTATATTTGGGAAGATTTCCACCAAAACAATGCATTTTGTCAAGAGTTCGCGTAATACAAAACACTTTTAAAGTGATAAAGGTTCTTTAACATTTTTAACATTTTAACATGTGCCGATTACAATTCCACTTGAGTCTAATGCAAATAACTTAATCAAAAAACCATGTGAGCTGAATCTTGACTGAGAATGACGATTAATCATCTACACAGCAAGTGTGAAAACCGTGTATCCTCCAAGATTCATTTCATATTTTAAATGGAGTACAGCTAGACTTGCATCAAAGGTTCGGTGGTGAGATGTAATTTCCCCTGGCAATTTTTGCCCTGAAGATGCAAATGTCCCAAGCAGTTTATGTATTCATCCTCCCCATTATTGCAACATTGGAAATCTTCAGATTAATAGCGCATGAAGGAATTGAGCAGTTGTGGAAGGGGTGTCCACAAGGTGACGCAAGGTCCAAATCAATATCCATCAGTTACAAAAGTAAATTTTTAGTGTTTTCGAGCACGTCCACCCAGCAAATTTTTGAATTTTTGGTGCTTTAAATGGCGTTATAAGCACTTCCCATGAGGTAACTGTACAGGAATTCACTAAACCTTCTGTAACAGGCGCATTATATTACGCATGAGAGGCGCATTTGCTGATCGAGGGGCACAATTCTCCGGGCAAGTGGAGGAGTCGACTCTTCCTATCCTCCTCCCAACATCCATGAATGCTTTGGATGGCATTTTTCGGCATTCTACAGTCAAAAACTATTAATGTTTTCGACATTCGTTAAGTCAATAAAAGCTAAAAAGATAACTCGTTTTTGAGCATTTGATTTCTTCTGTAATTTTTAGTTTCTTGTTAAACATATTTGACGTTTCTCACTTTGCCAACTGCAATATTCCGATCGAGCCGCTTGGGGGTGTTCCAATACCTCGCACACCGCTTTCACGACTGCCCTAATTGGACGGTTTTGTTTCATTGTATTCAGGACAAAACGTATGTGTATTTCTTTAATTCCAAATCCGTATCTTGGAGGGAGGGTGACATGCATCGATTATAATACACTATAACATAACATCTACAACATTTCTTGCGTTGACTTTTGTTCTAGCCGTGTTGTTCCTCAGTTAACAACTTTATAGTCTCGCGCATAAACCAGTGAATAGACGAACCCCTATAAAGCTTACCTCTATAGGCGAAGTGGAGAGTTAAGGAGGAACCTATTCTCCGTTAGCATTAATACGTGCGTGTTTTTGTGGCAACAAAACGTGCGAAGAACGTACAAGAATACAGCATTTCCCTCTTTTATTATCCATTTCCTGTGTCATGTCCACGATTCCTACTTTCTACTGCGTCATGAACAAAAAGATCAACAGTAGGCGCCATTGATCCTCACCTCCTCAAAACGAAGCGTCAAGCCTGAATTTTTCTGTTACTGTCAGTGGAGTAGGACAAGTTCTTCGTACATTTTTATCTGAGAACTCTTGTGCTCTATTGATACGTCTAGATAAGGTTCCTTTGTTTAAACCAGATTTTTATTTGTTTCTTTCGAGAGTTAAACAACGCGTTAAGGCTGAGGAAATTGGACTTTTATATATATGAACTGAGAGCTTTGTATTTTAAGTGCATGTTTACATATTAATGGTCAATCGTCTGAGGTTTATTGCGCTCTGTGGGGTAACAAATTTTACTTGAGTCCTTCCTTTGTTTCTGGTTTGACATTTTTGTTTTGATTTGTTTTGCCAGTTTTTTTCTCTTAGATTTGATTAGAGATTAATCCGTTTATATTTCAGGTCTCTTTAGTTGCGGGGGGATAATCCGTGTACAAGCATCGTTCCATCTGGCAGACCACGCTCGTGCTGTAATCCATCCTTCCATAGTCCCATCGAGTGCTTCCCGCTTGGTCTTCAATTCATTAGAATGCCATTCATATCCTCTTATTCTTATCCTCGTATATTTTCGACTAAATCCACATAATCTACTAAAACAGTCGCAAAAAGTTTTAATTTCAAATTCCGTAATTTTAATTTAGAAGATTGTAATTCTACCATGTCCCACCCCCCACCAAGTCGGCGCGGCCTTGTATTTGGAACTGATATACGGGAACTTTGATCACCGAAGTAATGGCTCTTCGTAACTGATATAGGGCACTCTGGTCACTGACATAAGGGCCCTCATACTGGGACTGCGCAGCAAGCAGGCTATGAAATGGAGGCCCTCCACGACTGATATTAGGGAGTCGAATGGGCCCCTAAGATATGGAGAGTTTAGTCACTGAAATAGGAGCCTTTCATAATCGATATTAGGGGTGTTGCACCCCTACACTCGGCACGGCACTGTATGTACACACACCATGTGTATACCAGTGCTTTTGTTAAGGGATTTTCACTGGGGAGAGTTTGGGTAAGGCAAAAGTTTGGAAATGGTACGAGAGGGCAAAGATTTTTGATTTTCAGATTCTCTGAGATGCATCCTGGTGTATCTTCAAGTTTCAATTTACTGAAATAAACTCCATATAAAACACATCTTTAGGGAAAAATTTAATTATTTTCACACCTTTAAATAGAAATATAATTGAGACAAAATCTCTTTATTTGTTAGTGTTGACACTTAGGCTTGAGAGTCGCCTTTATTTTTAAAAAATGAGACAATGGCTGGCTTTGGTCATATGACGAAGTCGGCACACCATTCCAAACTATGATCAATCGATCACTTATTATATTTCATCAATTTCACCCTTCTCCCTTTAGCTTACACATATGGAATAGGAAACAGAAAATTGGGCAACAGAAATATGGTGACTGGGAAATATCTCCCCCTAGATATACTATTTGAAAGGTCCAGGTGTATACTGCTTTAAAAATTGTAATGACGTCATTTCAACCGGAAAAATACCGAAGCTCCGACATTGATCTCCAGAGAAGACTGGATCAAGCATCCTACTGTCTGAAAGGCCCAGAAAATGAAGCCAGCAAAATTTGACCCGCGCCATGACTAAGGAACCAAAGTTGTTGTGGATCTTTTTGCCCAACACTTTCAAAAATATTTCCTGATCATCTACATGGAAAAATGTAACGACTTCGTAGATCAAAAGACAGCTTTATCAACAGAAACCCTATACGGACCATAGAGAAGTCGCACAGTTGGTCCCTTAGCAATGGCCCGCCCCCCATCCACTTCCGGCTTCATTTTCTGAACATGGAATGCTCGATCAGTCTTCTCTAGAGATCAGTGACCTCTGACCACTTGTCCTCTCCTCCTGTTTCCACTCGGCATTTTCCTATTGAAATGACGTCATTCAAGTTATCATCATAGTGCACGGACAAGATGGAGAAGAAATTTTTCACTTAAAGCATTTCAGGTTGTCCCCCGGTGATTTGTTACGATTCCTTGCCCTGATCCGCTTGTGTTTATCCAATAAATAAGTTTATAGAAAAATAAGTAGGTCGACATTCTTGAACGGTCAAGGAGCCTTTGGGTTGCTGGTGGCACAGTGGTAGTACACGTGTCTCTCACCACTGTGATTAGGGTTCGATTCCAGCTCCATGCAGTTATCTGATTAAAGTTACCATGGTCACATGTGAGAAGTGTATTGTCCAGTTTCACTCTACCAAGCTCTCTCATATTCATCAGAAACAACCAGGTGAAAACGTTGTTCCAGAATGTGAACAGTTGGCCAACGCATATTCCAAAGAACTGCGTTAGGTGGAGTGCTGGTGGCACAGTGGTAGTACACGTGTCTCTCACCACTGTAACTAGGGTTCGATTCCGGCTCCGTGCAGTTATCTGATTAAAGTTACCTTTATCACATGTAAGAAGAGTGTTGTCCAGTTTGACTACCAAGTATCTCAGGTTTCCTCCTGTAGTAACACTGGACCCACGAGGTGTGGCCCTTACTGGACCTCTAGGGAGGGCAGTTCAGACAGCTGATAGGTTATCCAGTATAAAAAAGGCACTTTATCTTTGTGAATGCCATTCTTAATGTTGGCTGAACAGAATTTTCTTGGTACAGTTTAATCTGAGATTATTAAACCCTCAAATCTTCTTCAAGCTTTAGTTTATTTAATAAGGCGATCAGGCCGCCTTGTCGACTTAAGTTCATTGTAGAACTGATATCTTTTTTTCACTGGATAAATGTACACATAAGTGAGAAACCGTTTGAGACAGTTCTGGGACCGGCTGTGTTGCTTTTAGTGGAGAGATGGAGTTTGCTGGTTAAGAAGGAAGGGATTTTGGAGAAGATGGGAAGGAACATGCGGAGATGAATTCCTGGTTTTTCTGATGGGAGCAAAAGGAAAATGCAGACATAAGCAAGCGATTATGTGTCATCTGCGTAGTTGAAAAAGCACGAGTGTGACATCACCATGGCAGCCTCAAGTTCGATAAATGCAGGGCCAAAATTTACTGTATTGACTTTAGTGTTTGTTCGAAAGTTTTTGTTTCAAGAGAATACGGTAGAAATGTGCCTCGTCCCCGTTTCGGTTTAAGTAACTATCTATATCTATATCTATATCTATATTTATAAGTATATATATATATATATATATATACACACAAAACCAAATGAGTCTGCGAAATCTCGACTCTAAATTTTGTTTTATTGAACGTATTTGGTAACTTTACATTTACATGACACCCAGCCCGACTAAAAATGTTGCAAGCCGATAGAAAGCGGGTTGCTTAGATAGCAGATTCGGTTCGAGTCAATTCCAAATTTGGTGGGCTATTAATTCAATATGTCTAAACGCAAATAAATCAGTCGATAAGATCTTGATAATTAATCTAGTTTTATTAAACATATTTGAAGATATTACACTGAACTGGTACCCAGTCCGACTAAGAGTTTCAGTCCCTATTACCAATCCATTCCTGATGGAAACAGATTCCTGGGTCTAAAAAAATTTTCATTTGTCCACAGTAGCCCGGTTACTGAGGTTACAGATTCGGTTCGAGTGAATTCCAGATTTATCCTTTGATAGAGGATTTTGGGCAGTTGGCTTTTAAAGGTTTGACGGTATAATAACTGCAGCATTTGGCCGTTTTGGTGTAGTAATAGAAGTAACCGCAACAGCTGTAGTAATTTCTCTTTGTATAAACTTTACCACAGCAGCAGAGCTGTTTGGTCGGGTCGTAAATTCGGTTGCCACAATCTAGGAAGAGAAGATAACAAAATCTGAGTTTATAACTAGTCCAAGTGTTGAAGGAATGGAGTAACCATCAATATATTAAACCGTATACTGATGCATCGGTCAGTTTTTAGTTTCTTGAAACTTGTGTATCATATGTAAACAGCATATTTGTCAAAGCAATCTAGTTCAATATCGTAATTCGAAATAATAGACTTAACACTTTAGCCTGAGGCGAATAATTGTTTTAGTATAATTACACAGGTGATTATTTAAAAGAAAGTAATAAGCTAGCATTTTTAAAATCTCCTCGGTATCATTTGAATCCAAGCTAGCCGCCGTCTTGGTTCTGAGCCTTCGCTGTTATATTCAGTTGCAGATGAATATCGAGAATTATGACGTAACTTTCAGGCCAATCGCCACGCAGAAATTTTTGATAAATCACCTGTGTAGTCATACTAAATAGAGATATCTTGCTCCGCATTTACAGTGGTTTTCGAATTACTTTTTTCATCAAGCTAGTCGTTTGCGAATGTAGTCAGTATAAGACTTAAAAACAAGAGACAAAAATTCGAAATAACACATTTTTATACACAATGAGATTGGTCCCTTCATCGACAAGCACTTGTGACCAGTAAACAAATACTGCAGACTATACGTAGAAAAGTTTCACATCAAAAATTTGCCAGTTAAAAGTTTTAGGAAAATCTCCTTCCTGAAGTAAACCTCAATCAATTTACGTGGTTAACATTCATCATGGCTCAAAGTGCAACGATATCCAACATCGCAGATCGAAACGATATCTGTAAAACCAAATTCGTTACCTTTTCTGCATTATTTACAGTTATTGTGGTACTTCTGTTTTTGTGTGCATAATTTGCATTATTTGTACATGTATTGCAAGACGTACAATGAATATGATAAAGATAGTATGATCAGTAAATATATTTTTGATAAATGGTGACAACCTTGTTGGTTATACAGATATTTAATTAAGCCCTATCACGTGAAAAGAAAGCTTGAAACATCTGCTGCCATTCAATTTATGCTAAGCGTGAGTGTGCATCGTGACGTCGGTTCCGAGGGTTGTTTCGAGTTATTGACGAGATTATACATACAATTGAAATTTCAACTGTTGGTAAAAGTCCTTTTTTATAAAAAGTTTTATTATTTAATTTGATGAGTTTGGTAATACTTACAGTAGTATGGACAGTATGCGAAGTTGTAGTCACAGACCCAACGACCACCAACACCAGTACATGTGCTGAACAGAAACAATTAAAGAGACGTGAATATTTTACATTTTACAAGAATGCTTCATAGACACAATCTGTAAATTTGTGCACAACTCTTACCATTTCAAACAGCCGCATTTGATTTGGTATCCTTTCTTGAAATAAGCGCTGATTCCATAATGGCAAACTAAAAGTATAAATATCCAAGAGAGTTTATTTACCTCATTGCTTTGCATTTACTTGAAATGTCAGGAAATCACTTACAGCCTGCTTTTAGTTTATGTGCTTCCTCGTCACTGTCTACCAAGGACGTTGTTTTAGTTTGATAATCTTCAACGATGTATTGTTCTTTTTTGGATTTTGGTTTTTCGCCGCTATCTGCAAGTTGAACGTTTTCAGTTTCAGATTTCTCGGTCTGCTCTACATCATATTCTTTAGGGATCTCTGGAATTTCACCGAATTCATCTGTCGTCGCGTTATAAAGGAGAAAATATATAAGCTTAGTACCGGCAACAATAAATCATCAATGGATTTAATAACTTTATATTTCTACCTGCTTGGACCGTTGCGAGGACCAGTGCAAAAGAAAGGCACACCAAGAACTGGAGCTTCATTTCTGTGAGATTTCGTCGACGATTTTGGGATACCGTATAGCGTATCTCGATCACTGTCAAGACCTTTTCGAAGTTATTCGAACTGGATGCGATTCTTCAACACTAACTGGCTGTATTTATACTTTGGAGGAAAGCAAAAGCGGAAGTATTGGAACAAAAGATCGTTTATTAATGTTCAACAAAACCACTTTGTTTCGTTAACACAACCAAAAGTGAACGTCAAAACAAGAAAATTCTCCATCAAAAATCTTTTGTATACTTCAGTACTAGACAAAGATATTTGTTGGTAATCCATTAGTTTGAGGGTCAGACCAGAGTCCATGCAAGATGAACTTGCCAATATATTTCCTTGCATTTATATTTGTCTAATAAGAGTAGTCTTCCTTAAAAACTACAAAAAAGCTGCAAAAACATCTTGAACGTAACGTAGACAGCCAAAAGAAAAATTGCTCATGCGAAATATTCGGTGGTCATTGAGAAGCTTAACTTAACCCGTGGAAAACTGCATTTCGTTGGCGAAACTGAATAAATTAACATGACTTTAGCTTTGATCATGCATTCGTAATGCCCTAGAACATAACTTTTCTTTCTCATTGCTGTTTCTGTATTTCTAATACGTATTTCCATACTCATCCCGTGGAATTACTGGTCGACAAACATAGTTTAGTACTGTTTTGAAGGATGTCTAACAGTTTGTTTATTCAAATTAAGCCTAGCAACAAGTCATGCTCCGCATGGCTGTTTTGCACCTTTTACTTCGCCAATTCGAGACGTATAACCAACTTTGAGAGCATATAATCTGTTCAACGTGAAAAAACCTTTCGTTAATGTATTCTGGGCAAATCTAGACGTCCTTTCATGTTTTCTCTCCGAAGTTCCGATGAGGCCATTCCGTTTAAAAAGGTTTTTATATTTCAAAATTACCTGTTCCTTTACATAACTAGCAGAATATGGGAATATTTTTTAACTTCTGATGTAAAAGAATTCTTATCCCACAGTTAAACGCCAAAACAAGTTTCATTATATCGTCTTTATTCTATGTTTTATTCTTTGTTTCTTTGTTTTCACTCCTTCAAAAGTTTTTTCTTCACTGG
>JASJOG010000681.1:0-63098 GCA_030142905.1 Heliopora coerulea | reverse complement strand
ATGTACATGATTTATGTATTCTTAATGAGGATTTGGTAGAACTTGTATATAAACATAAGTGTGAGTACAAAGCAGAAAACAAAATTACAAATAATTTTCATAGGTAGTTTTTCAACTGCATGGGCACATTTAGAACATTATAAGTTATATTTATTTGGAGAAAATGTACTATACATAGATACAGACAGTTGTGTGTATGTTTCTAAGCCAGATAGTCCTAAGCCACTTTTAGATTTCTTAGGTGACTTAACTAATGAGATGTAATTTTATTTATTTATTTAGTTATCAGTAAAAGTAGAAAGGGTAAGATAAAAATGTATTCCACTCATAATAAACGAACAAGTAAGACTAAGAAAAATAACCCAGACAATGGTTTAAAGGTTATTTCTGCAGCAGACACCCATGAATTGAATTTATTAGGATATCCTAACCACTTTACAAGATATATGTAATTTTTACCCTTTCCACGTTTCTTAAGAATTTTCTCAACTTGATATATGTCATTGTGCTTAATGACCTTTTGAATTACTTTATCATAAAATGCTCCTTTGACTTGTTCACCATCATAATCTACAAGTATATACACTGGTGGATTGCAAGCTACAGTTTTACTTACAGTAAACGTTTCTTTTGCAAAGTTCGGCAAATAACCCTTTTTCTTACTAATTCAAACTTGATCGCCAACTTTATGTTAACATTCAAGGATTATGTAATGTAAACTATAATTGGGATTACATGAAGTATAGTGTTTAGTTACATATATTTTCTCTTGGACATATCTTGCAAACATGAAACATTCATATTATTTCCCTTGGCCTGAAACTAACCAAACAATGTAACTTATACTAATAAGGATTAAGCGAATAATACAAATATTAACAGGTTATGGGCCCAGAACATTTCACAATGTGCCTGAAGCGACTGAAATGTTGTGATGTATTATTTTGAAGACAGATTGACTTAACATAACTTGGACGTATTCAAAATGGCAAAAATGGTGTTGACAACGAACTTTAAGATATTGAAGTTAAATGGAGCAAACTATCACAATTGGACATTTAACATGAGATTATATCTTGAAAGCTTAGATTTATTTGGGCATGTGGATGGTACAGTGGAAGTTTCTGCCGAAGACACATCTGCACAGGTAAAGCGAAAATTTAATTCTGCTTCGAAAAAGGCCTGGACATATATTTGTTTGGCTGTAGAGCCCAATCAACAAATTCATGTAAGGAACACTACTACTGCTAAGGAGGCCTGGGATGCCCTGAAGAACCAATTCGCTCAAATCTCAATATCTCAGATAGTGAGACTATGCCAAAAGTATTATTCAAGTAAATTTCAAAGTGGTGGAAATATGCTCGAACACATAAACCACTTGAAATCCATTCATGACCAACTAAAGGAAATGGGAGCAAATATTGATGATGGAGAACTAGCTATGACTTTGCTTGCAAGTTTACCGGATGAGTTCAAACCACTCATTATGGTGTTAGATGCTGTTGGAGAGGAGAAAGTCACTTTTGAAAAAGTGAAAGCTATGTTGTTGAATGATGCTGATAGAATTTCAGATTCAATGAAGTATGAAGATGCATATTCTGCTCAACGTATAAACAAGGGAAGACGGAATGAATCAGGAGGGCAAACTAAAGGATATGAAGGTAAATTTGGTCATAAATTTCAAGGAACTTGTCATCACTGTAAAGAAAAAGGACACTTCACTCAAGACTGTCCCAAACAAAGAAACAATGCACAACAAGGTGATAATCAAGGCAAAGGTAAAAGAACTGCTTGCCGTGCTGAAGGGGAAAATGACCAAAACAATACTGAGATAGAAGCATTGTATACATCTAATGATGAAGATAGATGCGGATGGATCGTCGACTTGGGGGCAACACAACATATGACGTTTGAAAGAAATCATCTGACCAACTATGTAAAATTCAAGAAACCATGTGCTGTGAATTTGGGTGACAATAGATCAATCCTTGCCTATGGAAAAAGAATCTATCATGTGAAAGCTGATTTAGGTGACCACACTCAGAATATATCATTCCAAGAAGTATTGTACCTACCAGAGTTAGAAAAGAACTTGCTGTCAGTTCATGCAATGGCAAATCGTGGTGCAACTGTTACCTTCAAAAAGAACAGATGTGAAATTTCTTGGAATTCAAAGATCTTAGCGATGGGAGAGATCAAAGGAAAGTTGTATATCCTGAAGACTGTGAGAGAGCACGTGAATGTTGCAAAAGAACAACCTGATACAGACCGGTACTTATGGCACTGTAGATTTGGCCACTTGGGGATGGACAATGTAAACAAACTTATCAAAGGAAATATGGCAAGTGGAATGGATGGTGTAAGCAATACAAGTAAGAATAATTTCTGTGAAGCATGCGCTAAAGGGAAGCAACATCGCTGTGCTTATCCGAAGACTGCCAATTACCGTGCTAGTGAACCATTCAAATTTGTTCATAGTGACATTTGTGGCCCGATGCCTGTACCTTCTCTTGGTGGATCAAGGTATTACGTATCTTTCATTGATGATTACTCACGATACACGTTTGTATATTTTACGAAGAACAAGAACGAAGTCCTAGAAAAGTTCAAAGAGTTTCACACTTATGCTATGAACGTTACAGGAAGACCAATCAGGATTTTATGTTCTGACAATGGAGGAGAGTATTCTTCAAAGGAATTCGAGTCTTTTCTAAAGAAGAATGGTATTGTTCACCAACTAAGCGTACCCTACAACTCAGCACAAAACGACGTAGTGGAAAGAATGAACTGTACGATCGTAGAGTCAACCCAATCCATCTTATCTCATGTGCAGATGCCCAACGAATTCTGGGCTGAAGCGGTAAATACGTCAGTATACATGCGAAACTGAAGTCCAACGACATCTTTAAGTGGTATCACTCCGTACGAATGTTTATTCAGAAAGAAACCTGATGTATCTAATTTACGTGTATTCAGATGTGTTGCATATGTGCATATACCCAACAATCAAAGAAGCTAGATGCAAAATCAAAGAAATCAATTTTCATGGGCTATCCAGAAGGTGTGAAAGGATACAAGTTGTATGATCCTATCTCTCATAAGTTCGCTTGCAGTCGTGATGTCATACTTCTAGAGAAGAATTTTCATGACTTTGATGATCACGTAGATAAGGATATTCCAGTAATGATTCAAGAAATTCCTGTTGACCAAAATCAAGATCATGATGAAATTCCCGATCAAAGAGTTGCAGAGAATGCTGAAGAAAACCAAGCCAATGATCAGCAAGTGGGAACAACCTTCAAAGAAACATTCATGAATGAAGTTCGTAACATTGGTGAGCAAAGAATATGAAGACCACCCAATAGATTTGACAAAGAATGTTACATAGCAAATGATTTAACTGTGGATGTCAACGAACCAGTTAATATCAATGAAGCCCTTTCTGGAGAACACTCAACACAATGGAAGAAAGCTACTGATTTGGAATTCAAATCGCTTATTGAAAACGATACATGGGAATATGTCCCACTACCCCAAGGCAAGAACATTGTCGGCAGTAAATGGGTTTTCAAGGTGAAAAGAGATGAAAATGGCTGTATTCAGAGGTACAAAGCTAGTTTTGTAGCTCAGGGATACACTCAAGCTGAAGGAATCGACTACTCTGAAGTTTTCCCACCCGTGGTGCAGAATACAACAAGAAGATCGTTACTCGTGCTGTCAAATGCTAAGAATTGGGAAGTCCACCAAATGGATGTCAAAACCGCATTTTTACAAGGAAAGTTAAAAGAAGAGATCTATATGCAACAACTGGACAGCTATATTAGCGAAGAATATCCAAATCATGTCTGTAAAGTTAAGAAAAGTATTTATGGATTGGAACAATGCTATTGACACATTTCTAAAGTCAAGTGGATACAAACAAATGAAATCAGATCCATGTCTGTACATGAAATCTATCAGAGATCTGAATGGAGTTATCAAGTTTGTCATTCTATCAATCCATGTCGATGATATCCTGTTATTCTCAAATGATTCATCTATGTTGAGTGAAGAGAAGAAGTCAATCGGTTCAAAGTTCAAGATTGAAGACATGGGAGGAGTAAGACACATTCTTGGAGTGGTGATAAAAAGAGGAAAGATGACGATCAGTCAATCCAAGTACTTGGAAGGAGTTTTGAAACAATTTGGCATGGAACAATGCAAACCTGTCTCAACACCTCTAGAACGTGGAAAACATTTTCAAGAATTACCAGATGATGAGAATCCTACTAATGTTAATGAGTATCAGAAGCTTATGGGATGCCTAACATATGTGACGACCGCAACTCGACCAGATTTAGCCTCAGGAAGTGGCATATTATCTAAGTTCATGTCAAAACCAAGCAAAGAACACTGGCAAGGTGACAAAAGAGTTTTAAGGTATATCAAGGGAACTGTGAACTATGGTCTAGTGTTTGAGGGCAAAAGCTCAAGAAGTTGTCTAATTGGTTACTCAGATGCCGATTGGGCAAATGATTTAGATACAAGAAGATCAACATTGTGATATGTTTTTCAAATTAACGGATCAACCATAAGCTGGTGCAGCAAACAACAATCCTGTGTAACAAGATCATCTACAAAAGCTGAGTATGTGGTGCTGAGTCACGCAACGCAAGAGATTGTATGGCTAAGGAGATTACTCAACGATATTGGAGAAAAACAAGATCAACCATCTATTATAAACGAAGATAATCAGGGAGCCATTGAACTGTCTAAGAATCTGCGATTCCACTAGCGTACTAAACACATTGACGTAGCATATCATTTTGTTCGAGAGAAAGTCAACGACAAGTCAATAAATGTGAAGTACTGCAGCACAGATCAAATGTTAGCCGACGTTATGACGAAAAGTTTACCAAGACAAACTTTTCAGAAGTTCAGAGACACGTTAAATGTTAAAGAGATCTTAGTTTAAAGAACGACTAAGGAAAATTTTGATTTTTAAGGGTTATAACAATTATAGTTTAAGTGGGAGTGTTGACATTCAAGGATTATGTAATGTAAACTATAATTGGGATTACATGAAGTATAGTGTTTAGTTACATATATTCTCTCTTGGACATATCTTGAGAACATGAAACATTCATATTATTTCCCTTGGCATGAAACTAACCAAACAATGTAACTTATACTAATAAAGATTACACGAATAATACAAATATTAACACTTTAAACTTGTACTTTACAGGTTGTGCACTATTATTGTTACTGCTGTACAATGTATGCTATACTTTATCCTCATTTCCTGCATTGACAAAGGCAGGCTTTGTCTTGATACTGTGATGTACACTATGATTATATGAATAAACTAAGTCAGGTAACATATCAATGTATCTCACTGTTTTCTTTCCTGTAAAATAATGCCACATATTTGTGGGGAGTGTACAAATTACTCTCGACAACGGAGGCCTTTATCTTGTTTAATGTATTAAAAAGTTTGATATTTTCATTGTTCAATAGTCCTTGAAAATGTTTGTTAAAAAATTCCATTCCTTGATCAGTCATGATCTTTTCAGGTTTTCTACCAGAAGATGACTTTGAAGGCTTCAACTAACACAGGACCCATCCAAACATACAAGCAAATAATGATAACCATCATTAAATTGTTTCAAAGACTGCATGTCTGCTAAATCCATTTGCCATTGTTCATCAATGCCGCCTATGATCACATGATTTCTCTTAAAATTTTGATAAGCATCTTGTTTCATTAACCAGACTAAAATTTGCTTTCGAACTAGTTTGAACTTTCCCTCTTCCTTCACATCATGATACAAATGTTCTACACCTCCAAAACTGCCAGAGTACTTTGGATCAGAATAAACACTGCTCAAGTATTCATCAATGTTATCCCAATCACACTTACTTTTGTAATGAAAGTAACTTGAAATGTCTTCTCATTATGAAATGTCTTGAGTTTTCAGCTCTTCTGCTGACACTATTTCAGAAGATACATCCATTAGTAGTGGTTGCTTTTTGATAGGTCCATAGTTTTTTAACTATATTACTATCATAAGCCATTTGCAAATCACTTTCCAAATTTAAATCGTTACAATCAAAGCTAATACCAAGACATCTTTTATCAATTATGATTCTTGTCCCTTTACTATAACAAGTACCCATTGGGAAACTTTTCACCAAGCAGTACTACAGGTAGAGTGAAGACAACAAACAAGTGTTATTGAACTTAAAACATTTTATTATAAAGTGAAGTAATCATTTACAAACACAAGCTATATAGTCCATGAGATACATGAAGCTAAGTGTTCTTTCAAAGTCTGAATATATTGCCTTCCATGCAAACCATGGTGAATCATACGATGACTCAAAATAATGTCTATGTGCAGACAAAGGTTTGGGATACTTTATAATCTTGCAAGCTTCAACAATCACATGCCAAATTTGCTCGTGATCAATCATAGAAATGGTTTGATCTGAGTATGTCAACATTTCATAACATTTTTGACATGATGACCATGGATCTGCCTCACCTGCACACCGTCAAATTCTTCCAATTCTAGGATTTGTCTATAGACAAACTCCATAAAGATTATGTCTATCAGATCTTCCTGTGTAAATTTCTCAAAATCAATCTTGTCAACACATAACTGTTCAAACAAATGTGCCATAATTCTCTTTACATTTCCACCACCAGACACCCAGAAGCAATGCCAGAAAAAAAAAAAACAAGTATCAACATATTGTTGCAAATATATATATAGCCCATTTAACAATTCACTTGTTACAAATCAATGTTAAAAAATACATGTTTCTCATTAAAAAAACACTTTTAAAACTTGTTTGCAATCAACTGAACTCAGCTATTGCATCATTTCCATTTGAGTTTCTCAACCAGTGGCATTACATTTTACAAATTACACATGTTTCCAGTTCATTGGTGCGCATTCCAGTTTACACAACGAATCCTGGAAACTAATTGACACAGGTAAGAGCTCCATAAAAAATACTGACTAAGGTACAGAATAAGAACTTGACCAGAAGTCTCACTTGGGGGTGCAATGTGTTGTTGTTTTTCAGTGCACATGTCTGGGATCTGTCATGTTGGCAGCCAGATAACTCCAGCCAGGCAACAAGAAACATAATGGAAAAAAAAAAAAAAACCAGCTTGGATCAATAAAACGGCTTTATCTGGAGAAGTATTTGGACGATTTCCGTTTTACTTTGATATGTCCCAGAGGAAAGATAAGAGATAAATTTTATCATAATTAAAAGGCATTTAAAGAAATTGTCTGTGACATATTCATTTAGTTAGGAGTGATAATTTGTTTGCTTGCTTGTTTACTCATATTTCACACTCAAAATCGGCTTGCAGCACACTCGTACCCTAATTAATTTCAGTTTTTACAGGTTCATACCAAATCTAGCTTGTCGATTGCATGTCAACTTGGTTTTGGTTTTTAAATAATTTCAAAATCTAAGAAAGATATGCTTTGAGCCTTTGTACATATATGATTTTGGATTTCTTCCCTAAAGACAGACAAAAATGTGCCTCAAAATGTTTTCCACTCTGCAGACTTCTTTGCACATTTAAACTTTGCAATTGACTTGTGGAAGGAGTAATTTTTAGGTTGAACTTTAAATGTGAAAGTGACTAATCGAGATAGCATTTTACATGTAATACCTTGGCTCATCCTTGTCTTGAACCGATTTGAACATCTAACTGGTACTCATGTCTTGTCTTCACTTCAACCGAGGATTACAAATAGAATTATTCAGAAGAAACATATGGCATTGCTTTGTTGTTATTGTAATTTTTAGTTGATAAATCTGGTCTGGCGTTTTGAATCTCTCCATGATGATGCTGCTCGAAAGAAGCAAGGTTTATTCATTGAAGATAGGGATGACAATACAAATTATATATTTCAATATTTAATAAAAAAGTCTTCACAGTTCTTTAAACATGAAATTTAACAATTGTGTAAGCCCATGCTGATTTTCATTACATTGTAACAAACTTCAACATTCATTATTAAAGGCATCTGTAGTGATCTACTGCATGCTTCTCAATGTGATTCCAATAATCCTTAAAAATATCTAGTGTATGCCTTCCTGTAGCATGGCAGAGACTTGAATGATTTTGATGTTGCATGGAAATTGTGAACTTAGATACTTATCCACTTCACTGTCATTGCTGTGCATGCAAAACATGTTATATGCAGAATTCAGATCAGTATAAGAAAAATTAATTTGAAAGTGGCCTGTCAGCTTTTCATGTGAAGCTATCCTGTCAGTTTGTTTTCACATCTTTTTGTGATTATGCCTTCAAGTAGATTTATGTATAAAATAAAGCTAGACAGTAAAAATGAATGAAGAATTGGTCTGGTCATTAGAATAATGAAAAAATTACCCACTGTATCATAGCTACAATCCTTGGATTTACAATATTTCTGCAGCAGTTTCTGCACAGAAATAACTGCTTGCTTTACTAAAGATAGACACTTTCATCTTCATAAGAAAAGACAGGCACAAGAACTCAGGCAGGACATCATTGGCAACAAGTGCTACACGTAATTAGCATAATGGAGGGAAAATTTACATATTAAAGGAAAAATATACAGGAAGAGATTCAGATTAATTCACTGTAGCCACAGTATATTGTTTCTTAAATTAGCTTTTTTGTTTAACAAAATATGTAACAATAACTAAACTTTACTGATGGAAGAAAACCTCCTGCCCCAATTTGGATACAGACATTCTTACTTGGCAATGATTTCTTTCTAATGTCAAATCCCTCTTATCAGACCCCTCTTATCAAACCTAGTGATAAAAGAGAAAAATCTCATGACAAACATGACCAGCATCCATCTCTGGCCATCGAATACAGTAATATTTCAGTTGCAGTTGCACTACTTGCAAAGTATTCCAGCCCTGGTGTTAACCAATACATAGATTACAGACAAAAATGTAAGTTTACGTACGCAGGATATAAGGTACAATATTTTCAGGGCATCAATTAAAACAAGCAATTTGGGAGCATGTTCAGAAAAGGCTTTGTGGTTGCACCATTGCTTGACAAACAATCGTGAGAACATTTTAAATAAAACTGAGAAATGTTTTTGTTTATTATGAAAAAGCTGCTTGGAAATTTAGGAATACAAAATACATAAACTTTTGCACTGAATCAAAATAGTGGAGTTATTCAAAACATATCCAATACAGATGAGTGTCAACAGAGGCCAAGTGTTAAAGCAAGTTTGAGTTCTAATTTAAGGAATTGGGGAATTAAAGCAGTCTTATTGTGATTAAGGAAAAGAGTTTACCCCATCACAGTTGTTATAAATGTGAAATCTCCTTTCGATGTCTCATCATTAACAGCAAGAATAATCAAGCAAACGTTGCTCATCCAACAAGTATCATGCAAGTGGCTGACACAGTGATCCATGAAAGATAATGAAGAATTATCCGTTTTCTATTTAGTAAATTACTTTAAAAGTACAATGATATTGCTAATGTACCTTTCTTCTAGATGTGTCAGCCATAAGACAAAAATCGGATGCAAAACATTTGAGATAGAGCAGTTCATATGATCCGAATCCGCTTTTTGCCATTACTTTTGTTGTTGACCTGTCAACAGTTATCTGGCTGCCAACACAGTGGCCAACCAGACTGTATAGTTGGGCAGTACCGCACCCAAGATAATGTTCAACAAAAATTTTTGCACACCTAAAATAATTTTGCACATGATTTTGTTAGTGATTGCGCACCCCGCAGTGCCGGCACGAGCATCAAGCAAAGTAGCAATTGTATGCTCACACAGTTGATTATCGAATATGGACCTGACTGATGTGTCACCAGTATTTACACAATTCAGGTGCTAACTTCCAAGTCATTAATTTAACTTATTTTCTTAAATTCTATGTATACCTGGGTTACAACAAAAATTTATGGTATATAAAATTTAGTGCTGCTAGTCTTCTACAATCCTCAAATGCTCTTTATTATGTTTCACAAGAATATCAATATGAATAAGTAATGCTTAAATCCTTTTAACTTATCTCTTATATGTAATAGATTTCTTAATCAGTTAATGTCCTCAAAAACATCAGCCTGGATAATGTGGGGACATCTTGGTGTCTCACTCTTAAGCCTGTCTACAACATTGCTAACATGATGCTTTGCAGCTGCTCGTTGATGCTCATCAAAAAACACTGGTAACTGGTGTTTAGTAATCCTGGGCTTCTTACTTCCATCTGTATACAGGCAAGCAATTTCTTTCATGGTGTTTGGGCACGATATTGGATCAGGTATGCTCCGATCAATGATGGCTCTTTGGACCAAAACATTGTTGCTCTGTCCTCCAGATTTCTTGTGAGCTGAAACAACACTGTAGAAGCCTTCAACAATTGCTTCAAATCCACCAGCAGCCAAAGCGATATCCAAAGCGATGCACATTTCTTTTCCAAGAGATTCATAGATGGTTTGGTTGTAAAAGGATGCAACGACATTCTCTTCATGAAGCTTCGCGTTCACCTTGACATCAGAGGCGAATTCTAGCTCAAACAATTGATCCAAGCTAACACCACTAACAGCAGTCAGAGACAGCAAATTACTTTCCTTGAACTCCTTCACGGGATTCCCTTGTTGGTCTACAAACATAGTGTCTAAGCAGTCACCCAAACCAAACCATAAGATCTTTTCAATGGTTGTCTTGAACTTCTTTAGAACAACATTGCTGTCATGAAGTAGGAGGGACAAATTATGATTCATATCAGCAAGAGCCCGAATATGAGGAATGTTACAAACAATGTTGTAAAACTCCTGAAATTCCTTTGTGCCTGCTGTTTCCCACTCTATCCGGTCTTCTCGAGATACAACTAGCTTTCCATCATTGACTTTGAATTTCTCCATGTAAGCACAAGCCTTTTCAAGATAAAAAATTTGAGAAAGCTTCTGTGCTGCAGTAGGAACAGCAAGGTTGAATTGAGTCTCTAGCGCAATTTGAAGATTTTGACAGAAAGCAATTAGATCTGGAATACAGTCTTTCGAACTTCGTGCATTCCAGTCATAAGTGGTTCTCTTCTTGCCATCATTGATTTCAGTGGTCTGGCCTACAACTAACCAGCCAAACAGAAGTGGTACACCCTGGGAGGTTTTAAAGAGAACATATATTAATTATTGTTAGAGTAAATTTACCATACACATACTGTACAATTACATTTTATTTTATTTTATTTTTTTCTTCTGCATTCCTGATGGCCAGCGCACTTTATAATCAAAATTGGACGATCTTGATAAAGAAAATACTGCACATACCTGGAAAGTGCCTGGTTGCCTTTTATCTTCATCTTCTTCCTCTGTGTCAAAGATTTCATCCCAATGCTCAGAAAGTTTTGGCAGGAACTCCTTGCGGGGTTTGGATCCTGCTTCAACTTTCTTCAGGTCTGCTTCACATCTCTTAAGAGATTCCTTGACTCGAGAGTACCAAGCGATTATCTTCCAAGGTGGCAAGTTCACTGCTTGAGCTCTGATCATCAATGAAATGACTGGTTTCACAATATCAAGCACAGCACACAGGTCAACTGCAAACTGTTCCCTACGAACCTACATTTAAAAAAAAATCTAGTAAATTTATCTCTGGTTGATTCTAGAAAACTCTTCAAAATCATTAAATGATAACCAACTGTTTATCTTTCTTTCTCAGCATTTTTTTGCTTACCTGATACTTTGTCTCTTCTTCATCGTCATCATTTTCTCTGTACCTTCTGAATGATTCAACCAATGCTTTATAGCTGAGGTAAATTTTTTCCCAATGCTCGTAGGAAGAGCTAAAGAAGCGAGTGGTTGAAAAGGTCACAGTCTCCAGTGCCTTTAGCCCCAAAGACAATGCTAACCCTTTGTACTTGACATGACCACAACCATGAGCGAACATCGTATGAAATCTGTTAGCTCTCTTGATCAAGTGCTTAATAAACAGGAAACACGTTTCTTCTCATAACCAAACCATGGCTAAATCTATCCAATGCAACACGTCCCAAGAATTCAAGAAAAACTCATCTAATTTTTTTACCTTTCCCATTTCAGCAAAAAGAGCATCTTGAAACGTACTTGATTGATACTGACCATCAGCATGGACAGCTAAACAAACAACATGTAACGTAAGCAATGATATATAAAAACGCTCTATACTGTTGTTGTATCCTACACTCTATGCATTTTTAAAATGGTTTTGCCTTAGTATGTACTGTTACTATTAGTTGTATACAATGTTACAATAATACCTCTAACATAATGCATATCATCATCATCAAATTCCAATTTGTCCCTCACAGTGTTTGCAACTTGTTCCACAAGATCTTGACCAGTATCACCTTCAATTTCATTTGAATCCTCAGCAATCGAATATACAGGTGGTGCATCTAATGGCATAGCGATGCATTTTCCATTCACTGGCATAAGAAGTAGGATAGCATGATTCGTATCCCTGTGCGGTGTAGATTTATCCACTGCTAGAGATATGTGTGGGCGTAGACCAGTAGATTCCAATGGAGTTTTCAGAAACATTTTTGTTTGCATGATTGCATAGTGGTATGTAGTTGAAATGACTTCTGGAAATTAATTTCTGAAGAAAAAGAATATTTTATAATTACTGTGCTACTAATGCTCTATTGCTCTGTAAAACTAATGCTCTCTCAAATCTTCTTCTATTTATCAGATACCAAGCCTGCCAATATGCACTTTATGCTACTATACTACAATACTATATCAGATATTGGATAGCAAGCCCGCCAACATGCACTTTATGCTGATATACTACTCACTATTATAGTGCTACTATTCTACTATACTGCCCACTTTAAGATGCTTAAATAAACATTGAGATATTTTCCCACTTGATCTCAATTGTTTGAAAGAGATACTGTCACATTACCTGCCATGACCAATATCTCCAATATCCGCACCACAGGCTGAAAGGAAGCCAACGAGGTGTTTGTAAGACAATCCTGCAGACTTCATTTTACATACTTGTATGGCTGTGCTCACAAGGTTGGTGTTCACATCATTTATTCTCTTCTGTGTCTTCTGTTCTTTCATGCTGTATTTCATGGCCTTAAAATGCTCCTGCCCTCCACTCGGAATAGAGCTGCATCCAAGATGCTCAATCAATGCATTTTTCAAGCTGTACCATTGTTGGTTCTTGCCATTCATTAATTGCTGTTTTTTCCTTGTCGAAAACAAGACCACTTCCCCATGACCTATTTGCTTTCCGCCTTAATAAAAAAAACAAATATGTAACATGCTGTACGACAACCTCCAATATTTATGTATAGTACAAATTACAATTACTACGTACAAATTCTTTTTTTTGTTGAGCCAACTGGAACTGTTGACAAGGATAGCATGTAACCTTACATCCATCTTCTAAAATGTCAACAACAACATCTGGATGGTTAACTTCTAACAGATTTGAGGCAGTTATTACAGCAGTCACATCATGATTGATATGAACTTCACCCTGCTTTTTGCCCTTTTCTGGGAGAGTTAGAGATTCCAGCATCACTAGAATTCAATTAATGTCACCTCATATTTGCTCCGCCAGTGACACCTCTGGTTTCTCTTTGGATAGAAACGGAACTACAATCTGTAACACGTTGATCATTTGAAATTGACGTTTGGTGTAAATGTTGATGGACTGTTTGTTTCTAATAATTGAAGAGCACTAGTCTCCTTGGCTATTATTTCTGCTAGACTTTTTCTGACGAGTTCATGTTTTTTTGGAACAATCTGCTTTGCATAACTCTCTGGTGGTTGTTCAGGATGTTTTTGCACCCAATGACGTCTTTTGTTATGATCTCGCCCCCTTGATATTTTGCTCCCACATTCCAGGCATATATGTGGGTCAGGAATTTCTTTATTAATGCCCTTGGAAGGCCCATCTTTCCTCTGTTTCTTTGCAACAGGATTCTTGCCACTACAAAATTATACCCTCTTAAATGCAGACCAAGGATTTTGCTTTTCTTTAGGTACTGGTGTCGGTGGTGTCACTGGTGTGTCTACAAATTTGATTGTAATTGATATATATTTAATATAATAATTTTCGATCATGCCTACATGAACACAGCCAGATCATGCGCCATGTGATGCAGCTGTATATTGTCATATCTAATCATATCAAACTATCAAGTTTTAATGCATGTTTGAGCAATTCAGCCAATTCTGCAATTGAGCTGTGATTTACAAGATTTTTCAAACCTTAAACATACCTTTTTGTTTGAGACAGTGATAACAGTTTAATTTCTGTCCGTATCCTTCATCTTGGCTGTCCAGTGGTTCACCACAGAATATGTGAACAAAATTTTTGCATGAAAAACATTGATGTGCACTGCCAACTTCAGCATTGCATACCCAACAAAGATTGGCTTCAAGTGCTAAAAAGAATTAAAACTTAAAATGAGATAAAATCTGTATGTTAAAGTTTCTTTTTGAAGTGGAGTTAAGAACAAATAATTCAGTATAAAAGATCGTATAAATGAACATACCATTTGCATCTTTATCATCAGCCATAATGCTGCCAGCTGGGAAGATTTGAATTTTGGTCAGCGGATGGATTCGTTGAAAACTTCACATAAATCTCATATAAGAGAAATTCAAACCTGATTTACCCAGTGTTCCACACCTATGCCTGCACCCAGGTGTGCTCGCCGCCCTATTTGCACACCCACACCCGTATTTTGAAGACCTTCCACACCCAAGATATTGTCGAAATGTGCCCAACTCTGCAGTCATGGTGGCCAAGATGCGCAGCACGACATGCACAAGGACAAAAACTTCAAAGGTTCTGATGTGAGTGAGACTTCTGGTCAGCTTCTTATTCTGTGACTAAGGGTCCTATAGCTGCACCTTACCTACTATGAGTTTACTGTAATGTAATCATCATATAACTTCAACTTCCTCATAAAATTAAAAACAAACACTTGGATTTGGCAAACTTGTTTGTGATTGAATGCATCAACTGAAGACAGATCAGACTAATGAAATTTCAAATCTTTTTCAATTTATGTTGTTGCATTTTGCAGTTAATACGTTTAAATTTAGGTTTACTTTGGCTGTAAAAGCAAGTAAAAATCAGGACATAATACAAATCGGATCAAAGTTCACAGCACAAAACGAGCAAGCTATCTGGAACAGTTTATTGATAAATGCCAGGGAATTTTAAGCAAATTTCAAGTTTAAATGCACAGTTTCTTTCTGTTATCCTTCTCTGATTTGGTTGTCATCATTGGTCAGTGTTAACGGCGTCAGTTGGTGAGGAAAGTCGAAAATTCTCAACATTTAAGTGCTAAAAACATAAACGAACTACAAGATTTACTTTTGTGCTGACGTACTTAAAACAACAAAAAGCAGCACATTATACTCACATAGTCAGCAGTGCATCTGACATGTAATTTTCCCATAGCAGACAGGATGAATGCGGCATGAGAGGGATACCAGAGGATCCATGATTACATCACCAGAAGTTACTCTTACATTTGGCTGCAGTACTATCACTGTGCTGTAGCATATCTAAAGTCCCTAATCACAAAGCACTATGGTAGTAAATGAAAGATTTAAGTTTATGCTTTGATTTCTAAAACCAGTACTTATGTGTCACCAACTTTACAGTAATATCAAAGATAGACTGTTTTCATTTCTGTACAATGTCAAATACTAATTCTTTTGGTAAATTTATGAAACAAAACTTCACAACTAACCTACACTGCTGAAGTCAACTGAAAAATGTTGACTCGAGCAGGATTTGAGGTCGCACCTTTGGAATACCAGTCTGCCGCTCTACCTGTTGAGCTATCAAGTCCACAGGGATTGGAGGCGAGTTTCTATCCAATTTAAGTGCACGAATATTTTGAGAATATTTCGTGTACTAAAATTGGATAAAAACTTGCCTCCAATTCCTGTGGACTTGATAGCTCAACAGGTAGAGTGGCGGACCGGTGTCCTGAAGGTGTGAGTTCAAATCCTGCTCAAGTCAACATTTTTCAGTAGACTTCAGCAGTGTAGGTTAGTTGTGAAGTTTTGTTTCATAATACCCTGAGGATGATTCTGAAATAAAATTGAAACACTGCACATCCATCGTCGTGGATAGCGTTAAGTTGTCACGAGAATATTTCATGCACTTAAATTGGATAAAAACTCGCCTCCAATCCCTGTGGACTCGATAGCTCAACAGGTAGAGCGGCAGACCGGTATCCCAAAAGGTGCAAGTTCAAATCCCCCTCGAGTCAACATTTTTCAGTTAACTTCAGCAGTGTAGGTTAGTTGTGAAGTTTTGTTTCATAATACCCTGATGGTTCTGACATAGAATTGAAGCACTGCACATCCATCCTCGTGGATAGTGTTAAGTTGTGACGAGAACATTTCATGCACTTAAATTGGATAAAAACTCACCTCTGATCCCTGTGGACTCAATAGCTCTACAGGTAGATTGGCAGACTGGTATCCCAAAGGTGCAAGTTCAAATCCCGCTTGAGTCAACATTTTTCAGTTGACTTCAGATGTGTAGGTTAGTTGCAAAGTTTCATTTCATAATACCCTGAGGATGATTCTGAAATAGATTTGGCAAATTTTTTTTTAACCAATATGTATTTCTGATTAAGTAAAAAGGTTATATTAGCAATGAATGCACCTGAATGCAACCCCAAAGATTTTTTTTTTATTTTTGATGACCTCGCAAATATGTTACATTTTCTCTTTATTAGGTTCATTATGTAGAACTCTAGTTTTAAAACATTTGGCAAAGGATTGTCCCATGTTATAAGAAGCTGAAGAAGGCGTTCATGTTGATTATGACTGGTTCACGTGAACACAAGACATCACCTCATGAGCAGGGCATGTGTTTACAAAATAGCCTTTCTCCAGTCACCTCAATCACACCAACGTATTGGAGACTGTGTCTGAGATTTCATTATTGCATGTAAGTCCACCATATCATCCAGGTTAAGAAGCCACATGGTAAATTATTTGGATCTCACATACACAACTGATTTAAGAAGCAATCAGTGCTAGATTGCAAGCACCTCATTTACCCATGAGCTGTAGGATTTTTGGTAGCAAATATAATAAGACTCATCCATAACTGTTGATGCTAGAGGGTTGAGCAAAAGTGAGAGATCAAAGTACTATGAGGACATAAACTTTTGGCCATAGGGAAATGAAAGATTATTCCCTCATTGACATGAATGAGTTAGTTCATATAATTTTCATGCAAGAAAAACCTTGTTGGATAAGATCATGTTAAACTTTGTCCACTATGAAAAAAGTGTGACTCATAACAAATCATAGACTCCTATGCACATTTGGTGATCTGAATTCTTGTTAGATAACCTCAGATAAAGTTCTGTATCTCTGCCCACTATGTCCCCATTGGGATTTAAAGTCCTGTTATGGAGTAATATGTAGGACTTCTTAATGGACATTTTGCTCATTAGTAACAAATATGTGAAAACTAGCATTTCTTGTATTGTTTTACAGACCTTTGAAAGGGATGTGAAGTTTCACTTGCGAGTTTGTAAAGTCAAAACCATAGAATAGAGAATGCATTATTAAATTTAGTGCCAAAGTGTCCAAGATCCTCTTCAACTGATGATGTTGACAATTTAATTTCACTTTTGCATGAAATACTTGGCTTAGAATTTTACCTGTAGCAATTTAAAAAGAGAATTGACCACAATTTGCCAGTCTACTATTGGAATGGATCAAAAACAAGATACAGTGAATTGGAAATACCATGATTCAACCAACCATCTGGACATATGACAAGGTACATAAATCCCAGAGAGGTGGCCCAGGAGAGGATGTGGCAAATAGAACATCCCTTCCTCAGAAAGGTCAGCTGACAGCCTGTCCAAGTTTCAATTAAGATCCAATTGCATTACCTCCATTAGAACCAGAAAAATAACGATGTCAAATTTAATATAAATAAATTATATTCCCATTGCCCACCATGATGATGAATGATGAAATGATAAAATATATTTAATGTGTCATACACTTAGCTAAATAAGGTGTGATATCGCGACAAAGTCTACAATGGCATGCCAGCTAATTTACAGGTATTCCACAATTTAAGATAAAGTAAAATTAGATAATATAATCACAAGTAGAAGTTATAAAAAGTCTGATAAGTCAAGTTTCTTCACACTATTTTTAAAAATTTGAAATGTTCTGATAGTTCTATGTGTGTCTGGTATAAAATTCCACAATTTTGGTGCAAGATAGCACCATGATTTCAAGCCATAAGTAGAGGTATTGGCCTTTGGTAATTTTAAAATATAATTTCCTCTCAGATCATATTTGGTATTTCTGAACTCTATTAGCTTTTTTTATACTTGTAGGAGCATGTTCATTGTTAATAGCTGTGAAAACTGTGCAGACTATTTTTACAAGTCTTTGATTAGCAAGTGACAGGAGTCCTATCTTATTAGGTAATTCGCAGTAAGATGTTTGTTTTTCGTTAAAAACGAATTGAAGAGCATGTTCGTTAGCTTTTTCCAATTTTGCAGTATCCTTTTTACTACAGAAATGCCAGGTCTCTGAGCAATAGTTGAAGTGCGGGATAATAAATGCACAGTAAAGCCTTTTTCCTGTTTCGAGTGGCAGCATATTTTTCATACACTTAAGTACAGCGACTCGCTGAGAGATTTTTCTGCATACTTTGGCTATGTGCTTCTCAAATTTCATTTTGTCGTCCACTGTGACTCCGAGCATTTCAAAATCTTCAGTGATGGGAACAATTACGTTTTCACAATGGAACTTAGGCTTAAATGTCGACTTTCCCATTACAATTGCTTGGTATTTTGAAGTATTCCTCTTCATACCATTTTCCTCACACCATTTATCTACATTGGCAAGGTCTTTGTTGATGGCCTCCTCAACTTTCGCGGGCTCGCTATGGGCGTAGGATATTTGCGTGTCATCTGCATAAGCAGACAAACTACTGTGTTTAATAACGTGGACAAGATCGTTTGTAAATATATTAAATATAAGAGGACCTAAGACACTGCCTTGTGGAATCCCTGTTGAGATTCCTTGCCAGGTTGAAAATTGATATCCTAATCTAACCCGCTGACGTCAATTTGAGGTAATCCTGAATAAGATTAGCTGTATTATCATCAGCTCCATAAGATTTGAGCTTTGCCACTATCAGATCGTATGGTAAAGCATCAAAGGCATTAGATAGGTCCATTGATACAATTCCAATAATATTATGAGAGTCCAACTGTTTCCTCCATTGCTCTGTTAGGCAAAGGAGGGCGGTATCAGTTCCATGGTATTTCCTATATGCAAATACGTGTTCATGAAATATGTCTTCAAAATAAGAGCTGATTCTTAAGTGGACTAAAGTTTCAAATACTTTCGACAAGGATGGCAGTATAGTGACAGGTCTAAAATTTGTTTTAGTCAAGCAACAATCTTTCTTAAAAACAGGAGAAATTTCTCCAAGTTTCCATTGCTGAGGTATTTTGGAACAATCTAAAATATAGTTTAAAAGTTTACTAAAAGGATAGCATAGGATGTCTGATGATTCTTTGACCGCTCATGGTGGCATACGATCACAACCTGTTGCTTTATTTGTTTTGATTTTCTTCATTACTTCGATTACTACAATGGAAATTTAGATGGATGATTCAGTTGTATGTGAGTAAGATCTGGACTGCCTTTTACGCCACTTCCGCGTTCACCATTATCAAAACCAGTAAAAAATTTATTAAGTGTTTCTGCCACCTGTTTTTGGTCCCATATGATTTTATTGTCGTCCTTCAATACAATGCGTCCATTGTATTTTCTCTTACGTGAATTAATGTAAGGTTTAAGTGTAATCCAAAATTGCCTTTGATCTGCATATTTATCTTTGCAAAGTTGTTTGAAAAATTCCTGTATTGTTCTTCATCTCATGCTTACAACTTTATTCTGCATCACTCGATAATATTCCCAGTCCATCGGGTTTCTGGATTTGTGGAATTTTTTTTTAATCGATCACGCTTTCTCATAGCTTTTCGAATATCGGCTGTAATGAACCTAGAGCCAATTGACCGACGCTTTTTCGTGGTTATAACAGGTGCATGTTCATCCAGAATGTGCTTGTAAAGTTCCTCCCAACACCAGAAAACATCATCTGGATCATCAAAAACATATGAAACAGAATGGCACACTATTTAAGTCACGAAGAAAAGCTTCGTGATTGAAATTCTTAAAAGATCGTCTGATAATAGTTTCGGCTTTTGGGCGCAACAGCTTAGTGTTTAACACAACATAAACTAAGCTGTGATTGCTTAGACCAGTTTCTATAATACCTGAATCTTTCATGTATGCTGGTACATTTGTTAAGATAACATCCAGGCACGATGCTTTATTTGTGGATATCCTGGTTGGGCTTGTAATGAGGTTGTCTAAATCATAAACATCACAAATGTCCAGTAGACATTTCCCTTGCTTGTTATTTTGAAGTGGATTAATTATATCACAATTTAAATCGCCAACACAAATCACATTCTCAGATATACAAAAGGCTTCATCCAGTAAGGTAGTCAATTCGCTCGTAAATGTTATGTTGTCAATTGAGGGTGGCTTGTACGCACTTATTAACGCAAACTGTCTTTGGCCAATTTGCAGGTCAAGTAGAATAGATTCCAGATGTCTTCCATTATGTCTCTTGCATAAGGCAGCAATGCTGTCTTGAATATAGACAGCAATACCACCACCGCCCTTTACTCTATCCCGGCAAAAAAGATTTATATATTTATGTATATATATATATATATATAGATATATAGATATATTTATATATATTTATAGATATATATTTATAGATATATATTTATAGATATATATTTATAGATATATATTTATAGATATATATTTATAGATATATATTTATATATACATGGATTTGGTCACTCAAAAATGCCGTGTGCAAGCTTGGGGACTGGTATGTTGTTGAACAAACCGTACTTAGAGGCTGTATTGAAGCAAATCGATTTAGTCTCATTCTTTTTTCCCTTGTATGGATCTCTCACAAGTTGTTTACATTATTTGAACACTGAAGCCAGTATATGATTTAAGGCCAGCAAAGGAAATGGCTCTCTTGGTGCCTGTGGCTGGTTTCGCTTTTGAGGGCCACATCAGTAACTGGGCAATTTATGACTTGACATACCAGTTCTCAAACTTAGCTCCTTGGAATATGCATTTGCCAACTGTTCACTTTTTGCAGCAATGCTTTGTCCTGGTTCTTTCTGATTTATACGAACAAAAGACGAAAGGGAACTTGCTTGCTGTCAGGACGTTTGCTAAGTAACTAAGTGTATTAAGAGGACATTATTTGCTGAAGTTGAATAGATGTCGATTAGCATAAATCTTGGGACTTTTCACATTCTGCTAACCACTTACCTGACCTACACAATCACAGGTACATCTGAATTGTGTAGCTTTGAAGTGCAAGTTCTGTGAACGGAATTGTTTTGAGCAGCTTTCAAAAGTAGCTTCCTGGCTTCAATCTTTCCTAAGGGAGACTTAAGTAGATTCTAGTTCATTCATCTCTGTGGGACGATTATTTTTGAACATTTTGCAGTATTTAACTGGACAGCATTCATGGTCAATTGTTTGAGAAGTGGAATAGAACACTCATCGTCCAGAAGAGTTGTCCAGGCGATGTCAGTCTTTGGATGCTTTATCTGCTTGCCACAAAAAGATTTCACTGCCTCAATCAGGATTTTTTTTGCTTTGAAATGTCACCCCTTTGAAGATGTTAGGATGTATTTTTGGCTCCAAACAAAAATGCAAGGTAAACAGCCACAAGGTAACTCGTTGCAAAGCTACTTGTTTTTAGTCACCAAATTATCCTTCAGCAAAACATTTGTCCGCTTCAGTCTTTCTCACTTCAAGAGTGATTTGTGCATGATGACCTTTACCGTATTCGACCGGTAATGCTTTCTTCAGGATTTTAAAACTTGTGCACAAAGTTTAAAGTCATCTTTGTGTAAATTTACCATTGAACCCTTTGTATTGAGGTGCCATTGAATGCTTAGTTGAAAATATGCAAGAGTTGCAGGTTTATACACTATTTTTTCTTTTACCTTGGAAAAAAGTATGTCTTTTACTTCCCTTTTCTCATTCTTCTTTTGACAAAACTTGCACAAGGTTTACTTGTCATATTTTATTTTGTTTTTTCCTATTTTTGGTCAGTGATTAAAAATGCAGAATTCGTTCATGTTTTCTTTGTTTCCTTCATCACTAAAGTCTTGTACCTCCAGATGAATACTTAGCATAAACCCTTATCATAGCACATCTTAAAGACATTTGTAACCAACTTTGAGATAACGTATAATTTATCAATTTTTTTAAGTGATAAAAATGTCAGAAAAATATTCAATCATGAGCTGTCTGTAGTGGTGGTATTCGTTTGATAACCTATGAGAATGCTCCACTTTTAAGATGGAAAGTCTAGTCATCTAATAAATAAATCTTTCTTTAAGGCAAAATGAGTGAGAAGTCTAATTGGAAAATGACACGAATTACCATATACCTGCAAATAATTCAGGGTATCGATCATGTCATTTGCTGTTTTATAATTTAAATTTAAGGATGGACATCTTACCATTTGTTAAGCCATTGAACGTTATTCTCACTGAACTTTTTATTTTAATTAAGCAAAATTGAAATTTTAAAAGTAAATATGACTACAAGCAGTTTAAATTATTGTTTATTTGCAGCCAAATTCCGTGGATTTTTTTTTTATTGTATGTCCTCTTCCAGTCATACTCAGGAGGATTTGTCTTTTTGAGAATTTTGAAAAATTATCATTGTTACTTGGATTATCGAGAGATATATTAGAAGGGTGGGTGAGGGGTTGTTGCATGCACATATTTCTTGTACTTATTCTGCTTCACGTATGCTTGTAAATTCACGTTTAATTACTTTGTGTTTTTACTAGGTTTGATAATTCGTTCATCTCACAGTCCTTTATCAGTAATTTCAATTGTCATATAAAACTGAAGCACAATGATTAGGATTGTCTAAGTATGGCATTACATATTACATTAGTTCACTTGCAATGTAACTGGATATTTTAAACTAATTATTTGTTTGAAGATATACTGCAATGGCATAGCTGTCATGGGTTGTCTGGTTCCTATTAAAGGCTGACCAAAACTGGCCTGTTGTAGTCATATAGGTAGTGGTGTGCTTCCTCAAGAATCACCATCCTAGATTTCTTATTTACATGAACCAAGGACCTTGAAGGGAAAGGTATGCATTATCTTGCCTCCACATTTTTGTCTTTGAGTTCACACTGCATGATGAATTCAGTACCATCAATGGTCAATTTGTAGTGTGATGTACAGGTCATACTTCTTTTAATTAGCCAATTGTTTATGACAAATTCCACAAACATGACAGGGAATCTGCTAGGAAAACCATGAGTCATCAGGGGTAGTGATTTGCTTTGAGTACTGCTAACAGACACAGTTCTAGAAAGTACCAACTTGGGTTGATTGATATCAGAATAATAGCAGTTATATACTAATAACCAAAGCCAATAATTTATAGTGAAACATATAGGCATACAATTTGGTCATGCATTTTTGAAGCCAAAAGAATCGAATGAATAATACTCATTTTTACAAATTCAGTTAATTACCTTTAGTTAAATATGTAGTCTTCTAAGTAATATAGAATACTGCTTACAATATCCCATCTGCCTTATGAGGCCCCTATTACAGGGTTACCTATTGAACCAAAAATACAGTGTAACCCCTTCTAAGTGGCCATCCTCGGAGAGATGGCAAGTGGAGGTTTAACAAAGGTTTGTGACAAAGTCACTGTATTGGGAAGCAAACACACATGAAGGTATGTAACAACTGTTTCCCATAGTACACCATTTGCTGTTCATCGACGGAAAATATATTCTCATTAACACCAACTTTAAACTCGTTAATGCAAAAATACATTAATTTTATTGAATAAACATTCATCAATGCTTTTGTTGCTTTCGATTACCATTTTTTGTATAGAACATAATATTCATTAGTGTAGATATGCGATCATCTGCATCAAGAGGCATTCTACTATGCATTAGGGAGAACAAAATTTCAACTGTATAAGATATTTCTCCTGTCTCTTGCAGGATCAATTCAAGGTTATGGAATCCTGAAATTTATAAAAGATAAAGGAATAAAACTATCACAATTCGTACATAAAGTGAATTTGGTAAGACAGTTTGAACCTCTTATTTTGCCAATATTTCAATGACTCTTTGGCTATGTAAAATGCACTACTCACCTTATCATGCTCTGCTGAACCTTTTCAGAACTGTGATAACTCGCAACATCTAATTATGCAACTGAAGACGGTTGTCCAGTCAGTTGCAAGGACAAAATGGAATCTTCACATGTATTTTAGTTCACAACACTTTAACCCACATTAGCTTTTGCATCCCAGAAAAAAAAAAAATCTGTTTTGCAGCCAAATAAAGCTTTGTGATAAATGCTTTCATGCAGTCCAGTACTGCTATGTATTGTAAGCTTTGATTGCAAAATACATTTTGACTAAGATGTAAAAGTCGATGTGTGTTGCCAAAGGGCTGAGAACTAAAGTTGGTTAACAGCTTGAAATTATACTTGTCAGGGAAAATGTAGTATGATGAGAACATTTTATAATGTCACTTAAGTGAAGGTGCAGACCCAGGGTGTGCTGGCCATGGATGAGATGACAAGAACTCGTTGTGGACCCCTGGGATGCATAGGCCCGTTAAAAAGTTAAAAATTGACAAAAATTAAAATGCACAACAATCCATAAAAGCAACCTCTAGAAGCGTTATGTACTAGAGCTACTATATTTAAAAGCAAATTATTTCAAGAGCAATTTTATTTGCTTTTCAGGTATGTTGAACATTTGTGTATGGGAACCAAATCACATTCGGTTTGCTGTGGAAGGTCACTAGAGGTACTCGCTTTTCTGCAACCTTTGCATTGACCGAAAACATTCACAGGTGCACCAAATACCACAAATGAGTTATTTGATATTTCCTTCTATTGTATTCTTTTTGATCTGTTGAATTAAACAAAGTAAGTAGTAACAAACCCCTGATATATGCTATATTATGAACTATGAAGTCAGGAGCTCAAAAAAGGAAGGAAAGGGAGAAAACTCTACTGGCTTTACTGGCAAGTACTTGTATGAGTATTTGTACAGAATCATTGACTGTTTGAGATACTTGTGTTTGGAATCAATACCTTATTGAGGAGGTGGTGAAGAAAATTTCTATTTATTAGCAGAAAAAAAATTAAGCTTTTCAACCTGGTGCTAGGAAATTCTTAAATTTGGTGAATTTGTTGGGAATATATAAGACTGTGTCTGCAAAATTGCTTCAACTTAGAGACCACTATCAACTCAGACCTGGAAAAGGTCCAAAAGGAAGAGGAGGTAGAATATCACTTCTGTCAAACAATGGGTAATATGGTGAAGAAAGAAATTGCTAAATGTGTAAATGATACAGTATTCTACAGTTTATCTGCTGATGGAACCACTGATATCTCATAATGCGAACAAATGGCAATTACCTGGCGTTTTGTTGAAGGAATGGAGGTGAAAGAGCATCTTATTGATCTGGTTCACTGTGAAATTACCACAGGAGAAGCTATTACTGAGGAAATTAAATGTTCTCTAGAACAAAACAGTATTCCATTGAAACAGTCTGTTGGGAGTTCATTTGATGGAGCATCAAATATGCAGGGTCAGTATAATGGAGTTGCAACTCATATTTAAGAATTTGCACCAATGTCAATTAATGTGTTTTTTTGGTGCACGTGGATCAAATTTAGTAATGAAAGCTTTCTTTCGCTCTTCTATTCCTGCTGTGAACATATATAGCACAGATGCAAGACCAGGTAAACTGCAGAAACTATGTTCATTTATGCATAGCAATGCTCGAAAACAAAACCAAGTATTTGAAGAAAACAAAAAGAAGTGCACAAATAGCACACTTCACTCTCTTGAGCTGGCAGGCACACATACAATCAGCTAGAGTTCTGATACTTTACCAAGTCGTTTTGGATACACTGCTACTCAATTTGATGTAGCAGTGTGATCTGAAGCTGAAGGACGTCTCAACAAATTCAATTCATTTGATACACTTGCAACACTGATACTTTTTGACGATCTGTTTGAAATTCTGGCACCACTCAACTTAGCTCTTCAGTCTAGAAGTATTGACTTGCTAGTTGCAATATCTGTTGTGGACAGTGGAAGTCAAAAATTACAGCTCTTGAGAAACTCAGCCGCACAAGATCTAATAGCCAAAGCAGAAAAGATGGCAAGAGAGTTGAAACTTCTATCGACAGAATTTGAAATCAAAAGAGTCCCAAGAAAGAAAAGGCAGACACTGGATGAGGGTGTGGATAACAGATCTGCATCAGCAAACGAGAATTGGATGATAGAAGTATTTTACACAGCTATAGACTCAGCCATGAATGTCCTACAGGATAAATTCCAATGTCAATGCAGTGTTCTGGCATCCATGTCATTGTTTCAGCCTCAGACGTTCAAGACAATGGTAGCTACTGATAAGCAACTTTTGAAGCAGAATATAGAATCATTGATGAAAAAATATCAAATGGACTCTGAGATTCAATTAAAAGAGCTGCTTCATTTTTCAAGCATTTGCATCAGTCATCAAGCTGATATTTTGGATCCAAAGAAGGCAAGTTTCATTGATACATACAGATTCCTGAAGTCCAAGAACTCGGACCCTGTTTTTCCTGAGTTAACAGCAGTATACCATATCCCAAGCAGCTCTGCCAAATGTGAAAGGGTCTTCAGTAAAATGAAAATAGTAAAGGATAGACTGCCAAGCAGATTGACACATGAAAATTTTAACCAAAAGATTCAACTGGCAACAGAGCATGAATTAATGTGGAACTTGAGCAAGGAAGATATAATTAGAGAATATGCAGATAGTAGTGAGATGAAGTGGCTTTTGTTTCCATAGCTTTGTAAGTAGATGGTTGATTGTCATGTGACAAGGTAACAATACGTCATAAATTGCTTTATTTTTCAAATCATGCATGTCGTGTGGCCAATAATGCACATGGGCATCGAGGGGACAAGCGATTGTCACAGTCTGTAGGTTATCATACACCCCTACTGCCTTCTATGGGCATAGTGTCGGTCATTAGTCATTATATTGCACATTGAAGATTATATTTTGGAAAACTGGAACAGCCATTCCGTATGATTCAAACTTGTAATAAAAATCTCAATGTTAGGTGCAGCGTTTACATTTTGACACATCTTACATTTGTGAATCTGCCCCTGGGCCCTCTCATGCGTTGCTTATTCACTGTTTTTTTTTTTTTTTTTCTTAAGACCCAGCACGCCCCTAGTGTAGACAAAACCATGTTGAAAAGATAAGGGAATAAAACTATCAAAATTTATAAACAAACCAATGAAATTGGGCGTCTGATAAACAGAGGTTGAAAGCTGTGTGTGTGATCAATTAACATGTTCAAGAAAGATAAAATAAAACTACTATCTGTCCCATTACAAAACACATTTCAATGTTGTAAGTTAAGATAGTCTTGAAAGGGCTCATCAGAACACATAGAGCATTGTTGGCTGAGCAAAAAATGGCAAAATAAGAGGTTCAAACCATGTACTGAATTCAGTTTATGTACAAACTATAACAGTTTTATTCCCTTATCTTTTATACATGTTGGGATGCCATAAAACCTTAGCTTGACCCTCCAATAGTCCGGAGAAATATCTTGATTACTGGACAATTTATGACTTGAAAGAATACTTCTAAAACTCAGCTCTTTGGAATATGCATTGGGCAACTGTTCACATTCTGGAGCAACGCTTCAACTTGGTTCTTTCTGATGAATATCGACAAAGACATTACAGGAACTCACTTGTTGCCGGGAGATTTGCTAAGTGACTAAGTGTAAATGATATTCTCCACTGTACTTGAATTGATGTTGATTGGTATAAATCGAGAGTTTTCATGTTCTGGTAACCACTTAGCTGAGCTACACAATCACAGGTATGTCTGAATCGAGTAGCTGAAACATGATGAAAAGCTACTTCTATTTGGAGATCATACCATCCTCTGGCAAAAATGTTGTCCACTTCAGTCTTCCTCACTTCTTGGGTGGCTTTTGGATGATTACCTTTACCTTGTTCAACCAGTAATGCTTTATGAAATGAAACTTCACAATTAACTTACATTGCCAAAGTCAACTGAAAAATGTTGACTCCATCCGGATTTCGACTTCCACCTTCACGATACTGGTCTGCCACTCTACCTTTTGAGCTATCGAGTCCACAGGAATTGGAGGCGAGTTTTTATCTAATTTAAGTGCACAAGATATTCTCGTGACAACTTAACCCTATCCATGGATGTGCATAGTTTCAATTCTTCACAATTGTGAAGTTTTGTTTCATAATACCCTGAGAATGATTCTGAAACAGAATTGAAACAGCACAAATCCATCCTCATGGATAGCGTTAAGCTGTTGTGAGAATATATCACACACTTAAATTGGATGTGGACTCGACAGCTGAACAGGTAGAGTGGCAGACCAGTACCCTGAAGGTGTGAGTTCAAATCCCACTCAAGTCAAAATTTTTTAGTTGACTTCGGCAGTGTACGTTAATTGTGAAGTTTTGTTTCATGACACCCTGAGGATGATTCTGAAACAGTAATGCTTTCATCAGGATTTTAACACCTCACAAGAAATTTTGAAAGTATAAAGTTGTTTTTTCTGTAAATTTGCCATTGAGCCCTTTGTGTCAAGGTGCCAATGAACATTTCATTGAAAATACATAAAAGTTGAAGGTTTGTACACTATGTCATTTTTCTGTTTTACAAAAGTGGGAAAAAAGTACATCTTTTACTTCTCTCTACTCCTTCTTTCGACAAAACTTGCACAAGGTTTGCTTGTTGTATTTTGTTGTATGTTTTGTATTTTCTGATTTTTGGCCAGCAATAAAAATGCAAAACTCTTTCATGTTTTTTTTTGTTTATTTTGTCAGTTTTGTAATTCATTTCATCTTCATTACCAAATTCTTTTACCTCAAGATGAACACTTAGTGTAAATCTTCATCATAGCACTTCTACTAGAAATTTTTAATTAACTTTAAGATAATATAGGAATTGTCAGTTTTTTAAAGTAAATGGTTTGAACCTGGGAGAATCGTGACATGTTTGAGGAAGTTGATCGTCCAAGTTAGTGTAGTCTTGAGAAAGACTGTTGGTTGAAGTGACTGACGTTTCGACAGCCTTAGCGGCGGTCATCTTCAGCTTCAAGATGACCGCCGCTAAGGCTGTCGAAACGTCAGTCACTTCAACCAACAGTCTTTCTCAAGACTACACTAACCTGGACGATCAACTTCCTCAAACATGTCAGTTTTTTATTACAAAAAATATCAAAAAATTGTTTTTCAATCATAAGCTATCCAATCAGTAACCTATGAGAATGCTCCGCTTTTAATCTGGAAAGTGTTGCCATCTACTAAAGTGTCTTTCTTTAAAGTGAAAAAAAGTGATAAGTTTCATCAAAAAAACGACATGAAATACATCAAGATCGCAACTAATGCTGTGTTTTGATACAGAACATCCATTGCTTAGCAGGAAAAATGTCATGATGACTACCAATGGGAACTGACGGATTCTTCTGCCATCTACTTTGGAAGACCTTAAGGTGAGTTAGCAATGTTTTGAGCGACTTTGGAAAATAGAAGGGTTTTGAGAGACTCTACAGCTGTAAATACCATAAAATTAAACCATATGGTCAGTTTTGATAATATCTTAGTTTTGAGTGGTAGCTGAAAATTCGCTTTGCCTACTGTTTTTGTTGCACTTTCATAAAATCCATAGCTTTGGCCAATGGAATTTGGGAACAGCGTTTGGACACATAAACCCTATTATCTTTTTGGAAATGTATTTAAAGCTTTTTGTTCTTTTCATTATTTTTGTGGTCACCATTTTTTCTATTCTATTCAACAGATCTGACTCCATCTCTATTTTGAAACTGTATTTGATTTCTTTTTTTTTTTATCTCATAATTGCCTTGTTTGTTCAATACTTTATTACCATGGTTTTTAACATGATCATTTATATGTTTCTTTTCTATCTTTTCTAATTTATGTTTGTTTTTGCATGGACAATCTATGACTAGTGATATTTTAGGGTTCTTGTCTTTGTTTTTTGTATACAATGCTCTTTGTGTCAGATATGTGTTCTTTTAGTCTAGTTTATTGGGTCTTTATTGTGGGTCCGATATAAATACTACCATCTTCTAACTCTATTTTATAGATTTTACCATTTTGATATTCTGTGTGTCCTATTGATACTACTTTGTGTTTGTTCCTCACAGTGTATGTATATTTTGCCTTCGAGTTTTCTGTATCTATGTATTTCAATTTGGTTGAAGTCATCCAAACAGGACTTTTGGTCATTTTCTTTAATTATGACTCCATTTGTGTTGATTTCTTTCACAGTGAACTGTTGAGAGTTAAACAAACTACGGTCCTTCATATTGTCTGTAAATGTCACAGGAGTACCTGCACAGACTTTATATTCTCCTTTACATCCATTGTAGGAGAAGTTGATTTTCAGGTGGTTCTTACCTTCACAAAATGCATCAGAACACATTTTATTAACTTCTATTCTAGTGCTATTGAAGTAGCATATATTGACAAATGTGTCCATATAGTTGGCCAATTTTTGGTTCAACCAACCAGTTGCAAGGAAGTTGGATAACATGTCATAGGTTTTCTTGTCATATCTAGTGCTCTCTTCTATGTATTTCAGTTCAATAATATTAGGACACATCTCCAGTATCGCAGGACTCTTTGTATAGTCATACTTTAATCTGCTATTACCTTCAACAGGGTCACATTGGTTTGCATCTCCATAAAGATTTACTTTCAGATTATTTTCAACAAAGCTGTGATAAATCAAAGTGATCCATTTATTTTGAACCATAGAGAATTTGAGTATAAATACATCCTTGTTGGCTAATAATTCGAGGTTTTCTGCATCTGATATAAATTAATTAAAGTAACTATGAAATATATGCACTTTATTCTTCAGGCTATCGTCAACTCTACTTCTGTGATCCACACCCTTGTGATCCACACCATGATGAATATAATAGGATTTTTACTTTCTTTGGCATCATTTATCAGTTTTATAGTTTTGCCACATCCAGCACCTTCTGTTATTAAGGTTCCTTTTCCAGGTTCTATTTTATAGTCATTAAAGTTGATATTTTTGCGAGAACATTTGTCAGTCATAGAAGGGGTTTCTGCTATCTTTTGATACACTTTACCAATCATATCAGAAGTAAAATTCTGTTAAAATATAGATAAAGCGCAATCAGGTATAGACATAATCGAAACAGTGAAAACGGTGTTCTTCTAATCAAAGTATTTTATTTCAAGCTTTCAGTCACCAGGCTGTGACCTTTGTCAGGAAGAAATGAAAGACAACAAACAAATAGCAAACTATATATATCCATATCTGTGAAGAATTAGAAAGTTACGGTAATGGAAAGTGTGTATCAATTTATTGTGGCATTTCTTTGTTAAAATGGTGTATTGTCAGCATTTTCTCTGGTAGCGGTGTGCCACGATTCGAGTGATTTTCTGATGTGGTAATCTCCTTTGTCAATTATGCAGTGGTTTTCAAAGTCTATGGCATGTCTGTGTTTCCAAGAGTGATTTGCGATGTTAGAGCCTTGAGCATAGTTTTTAACATTCCTAATGTGTTCTTTCTTCCTAGTTTGAAATGAGTGTCCAGTTTCTCCTATATATGTCCAAGAACATTCTTTGCATGGTATCTCGTATATGACTCCAGTTTGTTGTTTGGCAGGAACCTGGTATTTTGGGGATGGAAATTGTTGCTGTAGTGTTTTTACGGGCTTCGTGGTGCCGTAGACATGTTTGCGTAAGGTCCGTTGTAAGTTTTCAGTTGGACATTCGATGTACGGGAGAACAGCATAATTTTTCGGACTGGGTGATTCAACTTGCTTGAAGAAAATACCTACTAGTTCTTCTGGTGATGGTATTGTTGTAGTGGAGGTGATATTGTTCTTGATTGAAGATATGAATTTCATAGGGTAGTCATTAGATTTAAGAGCATTGCTCATGTGTTCAAGCTCTCTAGTTTTTCCTTCTGTATTTGGTAATGTCATCTCTCTGTAAATCAGTGTTTGTGCAGCACTTCTCTTGTGTTTCTTGTCATGGTGGGAATTAAAATCCAAGTATTGGTCTGTGTGGGTTGGCTTTCGATATGTATCAATTGAGATCTTGCCATTTCGTTATGAAGGTAGCGTTCCATTGATTTCATACTTGATGGTAAAGGATATTGCAGAGTCAATGGAGTTGAGTGTGTCATGAAAAGCAGAAACAGCATTCTTCTTAATTATGCGGTATCCGTCATCAACAAATCTTTTCCAATTTTTGGGTTTGACTGTGGCGTTGTGGATGGCACGTTCTTTGATTTCCTCCATGCATAAATTCGCTACTATTGTGCTAACTGGGCTGCCCATTGCACGTCCTTGTATTTGTTTGTATGTGTCACTGTTGTAAATTAAATAGTTATTGGAGAGTACAAAGTCTAACAGTGAGATAATGTCATCGATATCGAGGTTTGTTCGTGAATGTAAACTTCCATCTTTCTCTAATTTTTGTCGGATATAGGTGCATGCTTTCTTGACTGGGAATTGCAGTGAATAGTGAGACCACATCAAGAGACCATCACTTCATCATCTTCGATTGTTGTGTCTGTCATTTCTTCAGAGAATTGCTTCGAGTTTTCGACAGAAAAACTGTTGTGATTCTGTAGTGTGAGAGTAGATTGGCTAGGTATTTTGAAGTATTGTAGAGTGCGGACCCAATGCAGGTGACGATAGGTCGTAGTGGATTGCCAGGTTTATGATGTTTTATGGAACCTCGAATCAATGGTGGCAGTGTGTATATATAGTGAGCTACATATATATACAGATATGTATATATATATATATCTCTGTTTGTTGTCTTTCATTTCTTCCTGATGAAGGTCACAGCCTGGTGACCAAAAGCTCGAAATAAAATATTTTGATCAGAAGAATGCCGTTTTCACAGTTTCAGTTAAAATTCTGTTGTTTGTCTTTAATTGGGTATTCTTTGTATGGATTTTCACAGTAGACAGCATCAGTATTGTATCCATGTATTGTAGTATGCTTATCACAAGCTTCTATAACTTCTGAAATCACATGCTGATCGATAGAGCAGTTTTCAACCATCCTTCTTTTGATATCTATTTTGCAGATTAGAAAGAAATCATCTTCCTTGTGAATACTCACTTTTTCATTATTTTCAAGAGCCTCAGTCCAAACAGCACAAGCAGTATCATAACTAGTGGAAGCAAAATGTTTGCTACTTTTATCATATTTCGTTCCTAAGTATCCAATAAATTGGTTTGCCACTTTTTAGTAGTACCATTGTCAAAATCGTCAAAAACATATTTAATGAACCCTTTGAATACATCATGTTTAATCAACTTATCACTTACTTGTTGCAGTTTTATGTCTTGGAGTGTTATAAATTTATTTTTCAGTAGGTAGTCAATCAGATTTCTTACATAAAATCCTGCTTCTATTATTATGGGGTTATTATTTGGTGTTCTATACTTCTTTATCAGTGTTTCATTAATATAGTATTCACCTGACTTTAGTTTTCTATCAAATTGTCTATATTATATAATGGGATATCATGTTCTTAGTTAGCAGTACAGATGGGTAGTCTCTTGCAATGTCCAAAGCCATTAGTTCCTCTTCATCATTCTTATTAAATTCTTTATGGAATGTATGCTGCAGTGCCTTTGGATAGTAGTCATCAATAATTGATATTGTGTGTTTGTTATAATTAGAACTTTTTAAGTGCCCATATAGTTAAAATATTGACCAAGGACTTACCAGGCGGGAATCGTAGTCGCAGGATGAATATTAATGCCCAGCTTAAAATTCAAATGTACATAGCCATAACAGGATAAAACACGACAAATAGCAAAACATGTTAGTTTAGACAAGCTTTACTGACGTTTCATTGCTAACGTGCAACATTTTCAAAGTAACATAGATGATGGATAAGGTAAGGTTATAAATACGATATTTACAAGGTGTGGAAATTAATTAGCCAATGAGAGAGGAGAAAAGGTGTGAGAAATGTAGAAGAGGAAGAGCAGAAGGAGAGAAGACTAATTAAAATAAGGCGAGCAGAACAGACCTGATGTTTTCATTAAGGACAGGCTTAAATTTATCAATGAGTAAACTCTCCCGAATGAGTAACTCAAGGGGCGAGTTACCGGACAAAATAATAGAAAAGTAATTGGCGGAGATGGTGTGAGAAAGGATGCTAGACAGGCTAGTGTAAGATCTTTTCTTCCCCATTAAAGGCGAGATTCCTAGGTGTTCAGAGATCGTGTGTGTAGAAGGCATCGAATTTGCCCTATATACGATGCTCCGCAGCATCAACACGTCTATTGATAAATAACATGTGATCTCAATTTTGGAATACTATCCTTAAACTGGAAGAAACTAGACAGACATTTGTTAGACTCAAAGATAACCCATAGCTCAACTTGAGGAAAACAGGAGAGAAGTTTTGTTAACTGTGAACGGATTTGGAGGCAATGTTTCCCGGTAAATGGCATAGAAAAATAAATGATACGTTTTGAGACATCGTAATTTTTAGCAGAAACTGAAAAAGCTTTATCGATAAATTTACCAAGGCAAAGGTCAAAGAAAGGAGTAGGATACCCATTGTTAGTGAGAAAATTTTTGAGCTTGATGACTTCCGAATGAAAGATATGGTAGGAGGAGCATATCTTAAAATATCTGTTGAGAAGGGTGTAGACAAGTCCACATTTAAATGAAAGTGGTATAAAACTGTCAAAATTAGTAAAAAGTCCCAAAAAAGTAGGTTTACGATAAACCAAAGTGGAAAAACAGTTGTTACGTTCAATGAAAATGTCAAGAAGTGGAAGAGTATTATTAACCTCAGTCTCGCTCAAAAATTTAGTACTGTTGTGCTGTGAATTTAAATAATCTAAAAAAGGCTTAACGTGATTGGGACAGCAAAACATAACAAACGTTGATAAATTAACGGTTTAAAATCTCTAGGGCAGTTATCCAGCCAGACCTTTTGATGATGACATAAGAAAGTGTTAGCAAATGAAGGACCTAAGGGGGACCCCATAGCCACACCATCAACCTGTTCGTAGAGACAGCCATTAAAAAGAAAGTGACAATTTTTAACAGCAAAATAAAGAAGTTTCCGTAATTGTGCATGTGAGAAGCCCAAAAATTGTGTAGAAGAAGAGAAGAGCCTATTAATTATAATATCAATTGTTTCATCAATGGGGATATTGGTGAAAAGGGATGAGATGTCAAGGCTTCCCATAAAGACCTTCTCCACTTTTTGATCCATGAAGCATGACATCTCATCTACCTTTCGTAGTATTTCCTGATTCTCACATAAGGCTCTATTATAGGTTGCTTTTAGTACATAGTTACTTGTTAGAGGGTTTACAAAATGTTTAGGTTCCTCAATGACTCTTTGTATGTTCTTTCTTTTCAAACCAGTTCTCTTTGCAATAGTCATGAAAATGTTCTATATACTATATAATATATAGAATAAAAAATATTCTTAAAGCCAAAATGCATGAAAAAAAATTAATAACATTAAATATTTTTAACACTTTATGATGTCATCTTTTCAAAATTTCTTATATGTTTTTTACTTTTTATATGTATGGTCACAGAGCACACAATAAAATGGGTTTCTTTCCATATCATTTGTCTGCTTGTTTTCTATCTTCATCAGTGAAATATTACTTGGGTCTTTCATGACCATGTTTGGGTTTATTTGTTTCAGTCATAACACTACATATTATAATGTTATATATAATAATGTTTAAGTTAAAAAATATTAATCATGCCCATGATTGGAATCATAACAACAATTAGAACAACCACAACTACAAGTAACAGTATCACTATCAGAAAACAATTCAGATTTGAATGTATGCAAATATTCATCTTCATATGAATATGTTAAATCAGTATAAGTTAATTTTCATTTTAAAAACAAAAGTTTGAACTGTTTATTTTGGAGGAAATTGTATAAATAAAGCAATTTGATGTTATCTCTATAACATTCTAAATATCTTGCTTCAGGATGTGAAGAGTCATGGAAAAATTTGAATCTTTTTGGAACTTCTATATCTATGTTGATGGCTGAGATTAAATCCTTATGAAACTTTTCTTTTATTGACTCTGATTATATGCTCTCCATGTATTTTGTGAAATATTCTTTGTATTGACTTTCAATCTGATTATAATAATTGTTTTCTTTATTGAACATTTTAATGATACAGCATTCATTATTGGAATGATCTTTATCGGTTAATTCTTTCACATTGTAATATTTTATCTGCATTTCTCTGTAGTAAACGTTGGTAATGTTGTGTAAATTAATGTTTAGAATTATTTCAAGATAAAGTTTCTCAAACTAACTTGCTTTTGGATGTGAAGAGTCATGTAAATGTTTGTAATTTTTTGGAACTTCTGTATTTTTATTGATGGTCAATATTATGTCATTACGCACCTTTTCTTTTATGGAATTTACGATTTTTTCCTTTTTTTCAAGTATCATGTTTGCATCTGATTTTGAATAAATAAAGTTTGCCTCATTTATTGAGAAAAAACATTTTATCTATACTATATATACAGAAAATTATTTTTTAAGTGTATTTTTCCATCTTAAATAATATTTACACTAGCAGTTTTTGTCCCAGCCTAATAATGGGTAGACGGAACCAAATAGTCTGTCATCAAATGCATCCCTTGTTTTACTATGTGTTAAGTCAGTAGGTTTCTTTATTAGTTTTGCACCTATCCTGCTGGCTAACCTGATGATGTAGTAGTCATATCTGGATACATTTTTATTGATCATTATTTCAACAACCTCCATAAAATCAGATACAATGGAACTATGATAATTATTGCGTATGTATTCTTCTACTCTCACTCTACTTCTTCCTACTTAGCCAGATGTTTTCAACCCATTCTGGTACCATCTCAGTCTCCTACTTCTCCACAATTAACACATATTCATTTTCACACTCAGTACAAATATTGTCTTTAGTGTGTTTCTCCGTTTTTGTATAGAGAGTCTAAATTGTCTATGTTTTTGGTTATTTCATCAAATGTGAATCCATAATCTAATGCTTTGAATGCTTCCATATACTATATATGATATTGTATGGAGTTAGAATATTTTAATAGGTAACCAGATCCAACACCAACAACAATATACTGATATTCTTTCGTTTCATCGCTTGGTTTATAAAAATAATTTAATTGGGGTTCTCTGTTAAATGTTTTTCCATTATATTATATTGATTGAACCTGTCTTAACTGTTCAAGGGCTCTGTTTGTTTCTCCGAAATCCTTATTGGCGTCTGCTAACTGTTGTCTTAATTGCATGATACTGTCACATTCTTTGACTTCATTCTGATAAAATGCCTCTTTTGCCTTCGCCAATTCTTCTAGTGCTTTATTATGTCTTATTTCTGCTTCATAACCATTTTTATCAAACACTTTAAAAAGATAGCCGGCACTGGAAAAACTGACTGCAGCAAATGTTGTTTGTAATAATAATCCTACTATACTTGCCATAATCTATATAATATATTACATTTTAAATGGATCAACAGGTAGATACTTTTTATCCTGTGCCCATTTTACAAGCATTGTACTAGCCATAAAAAAAAGTGTTAGGCTTGCTGTTAGCTTTTCCATCTCCAAAGATCTTATTAATTGGTATTGAAATTCCAATAATGCCTGTTGATATTATTAGAGAGTCATATGCTTCATTCATTAAATCTTTCTTGGTTATTATATTACATTTTAAATGGGTCAACTGGTAAATACTTTTTATCCTGTGCCCATTATACAAACATTGAGCTAACTGCAAGTCCAACTGCTGACTTTGCTGGCATTGATAAACCCACAACACCTGCGGTTACTAGGGCAGCGTCATATGCTTTGTTCATTAACTCTTTCTTGCTTATTGTTGTCATACTATATATATAATAGGTTATATTTCATTTTATAGATTGCAAATGAGTATATAATAAAACATTAAAAATGTGTTAATTTATCTGATTCTTGGTTAGGATTTCGGCAATCGAGATACCAGGCGGAAAACGAAGTCCAGTGATAAAGATTATTGCCCAGCAAATAATTTTGAAGAAGCCCATAATCAAATACACATGTCAGGATACTTTGAAAGAAATTTAATGAGGAACTAACGTTTCATCACTTTACAAGTAACATCATCAGAGTGTCTATTTACATGAAAATTTTCGGCTTAAATAACCTACACGATTACAAAAATAGAGGTGAGAGAAGGAGAGGATGATGAATGAGGTGTCATGACAGGGATTAAGGTGGAGGAGAAAAGAAAAGAAAAGAAAAGCAATTAGAATAACAAGAGAGGAAATTACCTTATATTTACATTGAGAGAGGGATTTATTTTAGCAATCAGCAAACTTTCTCGAATGAGAGTGTCTAATTCCGAACGGCCACTAGCTAAAACTGAGAAATCATCAAAAGAAATTGGGTGTCCAGTTTCTCTTTTATGTGTTAAAATGCTAGACAAAGAAGATGGGTGAGAGATCTCATTTCCTGTGTGTGCCGAAATGCCCATGTGTTCACAGATCCTAGTGTGTAAGTTTCGGGTTGTTTCACCCACATACAATGCGGAGCAGCGTTGGCACGTAAATTTATAAATAACATTGGATCTTAAACGCATAGGAATACGGTCTTTAAAACGAAAAAAGTGTGAAAAACGGCAAACTGGTCGAAATATTACTCGGAGGTCAATGTGTGGGTGGGCCGAAGATATTAACCTTAAAAGCTGTTGGGGAATTTTGAGGCCGTGAATACCAGTAAAAGGCAGTGCAATGGATAACTGCAATTTGGGTGCTGTGTGAGGTTTAATAGGTGTGTCGGAAACTTTATGTAAAAAAGAGCAAATACAATAGTCTATAAACCGTTGCGGATAACCATTTTGAAGTAACAGGCTCTTAAATTTTGCAAGTTCTTCTTGAAAAATCGAATACGACGAACATATATTCAAATATCGAAATAAAATAGTATAAATTAGACCTTTCTTGTAATTAACAGGCAAAAAACTCTGGAAATTTGTGAAAAGGCCGGTAAATGTTGGTTTTCGATAAACAGAGGTGATAAATGAGTCATTAGATCGAGAAATAGTGATGTCAAGAAAGGGTAGCGTTTTGTTTGACTCCACCTCGCAGGTGAAGTTAATGTTGGGATGCTGTGAGTTTAAATAATTTATCTGATTCTGTGGAAATACTTAACATGTCTGAATAATGTCTTCTTGGATATGAATTTCCGTCTACAGTGTTTACATCTGATGTGAATATCAGGTATATAGTCGTTTAATTCCTTTGTTATTAGGTCATAGTCATTTGAGACAATGCATTTATAGCCATTTTCTTCATATCTCTCTATTAGTTCTTTCTGTTGGTCTGTGATAATACCATTACACCGAGGGGTTTTGAACTCTATACATAGATCATTATAATGCTTATGGAGATTTTGAATCATTAGATCTGGTTGGCCTTTCATATATCCCTTTTTGAACGATTTGATGCATTTATCTTTGGTGTCTTGATTCTCTCCAAGTCCAGCAGTCCATTAATATTTCTGGGTAAAATCGCCTAATGAATTGAACTACTTTAGTATGTACATCATATTCATCTTCTATTTTGAAGGTAAGTGTGTTAGGGTTATTGAACATTCTATAGTGTCCATACTTCCTTATAGATGGTAATACACCTTTTGTAACCCATCTTCTGAACTTTTTAGAAGTTTTTAATTTAGAACTAAGAGTAAGTGAGTAGAAACCACTTTCATTGATGAAATTACACATACGGACCTGACCTGTTGATTTGATGGGGTAGCTTTTAGTGTCTTCACAGTCGACATGTTTCTTTGTTCATTGATCTGTATCCTTATATCCCAATAATGTGGCGACATCTTTACCCTTCAACCAAATATTCTGCTTACTATCAACATAAGTATTAAGGGATATATTCAAGTCTTTGTTACCAAATCTCTTGACTGTTATATAATATGTCCTTATATAATTTTTCAGTTAATTTGACAAACATATTATTTCTTTAATTACCTGTCGATTCAACAGGTAATTCAAAGTGCCTTAAAAACCATCATATTATATGTTTTTAATCAAATGTATCGAGACTATTTTTTGGTGGCTTGTGATCAATTCTTTGGATTTTGACTTTTTTAGGCTCCTCTTTAATAGTCTTCAGTTTTTTTGGCCTCTCTTTCATAATCTTTTCCTGTGTAGTACAATGAACCAATGGCAACTACTGTTCTTAAGAAGCCAAATAAAAACCCATAATCGATTATTGAATTATCACCACTACCATTCTCCTGATTTCTTTTGGACTCTATTTTTGCATGTATTTTTCTCTCTTTTGTAGCCTTAGAAATGGCAGCCAAATGCTTACCAGCCTCTACTCTTTTAGGATCTTTTTTCTTTTTTGTTGTTGTTATTTTAGGTGTTTCTTCACTCATCTATATAGTAATGGATATTTTATTTACAGATAACCAACCAGTTATTTGTGAGAATACTATAAGACACTTATGAGGTCGTCTATGAAGTGTCTGTCAGTTACCCACTATCTTTATTATAATTTCATTTATATGGTTTTGGTTGATTCTCTGAATGTATTCTGTTGAGATCCTCTAGTATACTGTCTATCTCTATAGTTGTTTTTTTGCAACAGTGTACAAAATCTCTGACTCTTTTAAGCAGATTCCTTAATTTTGTATTCATTATATATTACCTTATATATAATTTGTTTTTCCTACTGTATAAATATATAAATGAACCACCAATTATTAAATATAAATGATCGCCAATAAAAATTAAACCTTTACCAGAGGCTTCTTCTGCATCAGTCCATGGTATAACATCTATTTTTTCTGCAGGAGTGATTTTTTCTGCTTTCTTTTGTTTATATTTAGTATCATGTACAGCATCTGATCCACTGCACTTTAGACCAAGAGGTAAACCAGCAACTAATGTAATTATCATTAATCCAATTGCTGTTGCTATTCCTGACCATTTTAAAGTTCTGTCTAGTTCTATTTTTTTCCAATTATCATAATGGTATGGTATATTATCAACTATTTGATTTGATTTGTTTGGATTGACTATAACACCATCAGTTCTATTAAATCTTCTAACTGGATGGACTCTTACATCATTTTCATTATAAAAAGGCTCTCCATAATATTCGATTTTGTAATTTATTATATTTTTTTTTTTCAGATATGTTTATTGTTTTTCCATTAGATAATTAATAAATCTCGGATTAGTACGTTCTTTCTCCATTTATAGAATGTCTTCAATAAAGAAACCTATATTTGTGGCTTTATTTACACATTCTCCAAATAACTTTTTTAATGGATCTAAATGATTAGCATTAATAGCCACTCTGCCTTGGTTTGATAACCAATCTAGACTATCTAACAAGTCATTCTCGTCTGATCCACCACCACCGCAATCTGACCCCTCTACTTCTCTTTCTTGCTCTTCTTGTCTCCTTGTATTATCACGATCTTGTAACTCAAATTGTTCAGATATTATAATTTGGAGAATACTTTATCATATTTTCTACTCATACCATTGATCAGTGGGCATAAATCGGTGACAATAACATCGATTAATTTGAGATCACTCAGTAATATTGATTCATCATTTGGCATACCATGCAAATATAACTTTAACTGCATCAGAATTTTTTGATATGACGTGTAAGCAAATCTACATGTATCTGTCTTAGTTTTTATAGTATTTTTTGATAAATATCCTTAGATTAAAATACCTGGACTGCTGATACATCCTAAAATAATAGGATTCAAAGTTATACCACCAGCTATAGTACCAGATACTGTTAACCCTAAACTTACCATATTCAGAGACAGATTTACTTGCTTCAGTTTCTTGTGCTTCCATTTATAACACGTGTATAGGTTATGGTAGTGCATGTACCATCTCTTAAGTTTCATAATCTCTTCATCTGATAAATCCTCGCTGATGTGATTAAAATTTATACTGTTTTTCTTCATATATGTTAGACTATATTTAATGGTCCATATCAAACCAATTGCAAAGTACGTGATGATGTTGTAGGATGTCTTTTTCAGCTATCAATTTATGTTTGTATAAAGCAAGAAATGCTATATCACTATCCAGAGGGAAAAAACCATTTAGATTTAGGTCACCTAATGTCATCTGTGTCTCAAAATTAGCAAGCTTCTTACCATTACAATATACTGAGCTGTTATTACCAGCTGGAGTTGTATAGTTATCCCAATGTACTGATAAGCATATCCATTTGTTTATCTCTCCAGCATTTGCTTTCATCTTATAAGCACCTATACGATATTTACATATAACATGGTTGCTACCAATAACAATTAAATAATTTTTATTGCCCAAGAAGGTTAAATCACCATTTGGACTGAAAGATATAAATTTATCAAATCCTCCATTATCATGTCCAAAGAGACCATTCCTCGTCAAAAGGTTACTTGCAAAAAAAGATTTTAATTTATATATGATGAAGATATTAACAATGTCCTTTGATCCACTGGCTGTATTTAAATTAATATCACTAACCATATGTTTTGATCCATTAAATTTTATAAAATATCTATAATTAATTATTTCACATTTTGTACTAAATGTAGGTTGTAAATTTGTTGTCTTTTGAGCAGCATCATTACCTTTAATACTTTCCTTGTTGTGGCATCATAAATGAACTCGCTATTATTTATCCCTCTATCAAACCTATATACAGAAGAACTATATTTTTTAAAATACTCCCATAGAAGAGTTTCAGATGTTTTCTGAAGTCAGTTATTGTTACAAACTTATCATCTGTATATTTCTTTCTAATAAGCTGATCATAAAAAATAGGATCAGGATTTCCTCTAATGGCCCATAGACTCATATTTAGATCATCCTTCATGGTTCCTCCATTTATAGATAGCTTTTCAGTGTCAAGCTTTTTTATTTTTTCTTGTGTTTTATCAGGATAACCATAAAATAAAGACTTTCTATATTATATGATATATTTTTTTATCAAATAGGTTGCTATTCCCAATATAGTCGTTATTGTTATGAATTCAGTATTGTGGTCATCTGTCTTTTCTTTTCTTTTACCATTATTTGTTTCCTTGTTCTCTTTTTGTGGAATTACTTCCTTCTCTTGTTTTGGAATATCATCTAGAGTTTCCAAATGATGGGTTGGTGCTTGATCCTGATGCACCTTTTTTGGTTGATCATTTATTGTTCTGAAATAATTGACATTCTTATTTAATCCGAAATTTGTGGTTTCATCTGATACTTTTACCTTGCTGTTATATCCTACTATAATTAGATCGTTAGGTATCAACCATATAATCAGACTGATGGCCACATTAAGAAGTACGTTAGTTGATGACACCACCTGATTCATAATGTTTGTCCATGTTGATGTTTCACAGTTTATAATAGAATCTGTCTAAAAACTTTTTGTCTCTAATGCTGATGCTCTAGACCTGTAAATACTCTGTTTTGTCCTAGCTTGACCACCAAGTACACTATAAATATATGCCTCAATCGATTAAGTAGTTCGGTTCCTTGAGATGTCGATCCATCTGATTTCTTTGGAATGAATTTCTTGTAGTCATTTTGTAAATCACAAATAAAACCAACACTGGGTCCGTGAAGTTTTGTAGATTTACTCGTATCCACAACATCTTGTCCTGAATGTTCATCCTTATAACCCAAAACTTCTTGCCATGTCCACAACTTCAAAAAATATAAGAAAAAGCGAATTCCGAAAACCAAGACCATCTTTCAACTTAAGATTTAAGTTAACAAAAGATGAAAACTGTGAAATGGTGATATTTCGCTTTTATTGTGAAATCATCTTCAGACCAAGTGAACTAACATAAGAGAACCTAAGGTTTATATATACATGAGAAAAGTGATTACATTATTGATGAAGAATTGAGGGAACGCCAACTCTATTTACAAATGATTGATGTGTCAGTAAGTGTCGAGTGTTGACACCTCAGGATGAAATGTCAAGATGTGGATATATAAATTATGGATAAACTAAAAGGAACTAGAGTGAGAGTTCTTTGCTACCTTTAGGACCAGAGTTTAATTGTGGTTTAAGATACTTAATATGTAGAGCTTCCATAAATAGAAGTTGATTAGGATTAGTAGTGACTGTGAAAAGGCCTCTATGCAAAAATTTGGACCAATCGCAGGCCATATCGATTATTGAAATCTAATCAGGTGGCTGGGTTGCAGATTATAGCATAGGGGGAAGATAAAAAAATTTCTATCATTCTTTGTATGGGTAGGATCAGATTGCAAAAAGCACTACGAACACTCGGGGTGGAGCAGGAACTTGAAATATGGCAGGCTCGTACAAGCAAATCCAAAATGTGGTTGAAGAAGTTAAGACATGTTGCCAAACATTGAGGACAAGTAACCCTAGAGCTGATAAACATTGTGGTGTTGTTTACCAGATTGCTTTGCCAACATTTACATCAAAATGTTCCTGGAGACGTTAGGAATCCCATGACACTTTTCTTGAACTTTATCATCGAGTTTGGACAAAAAAACAACATGGAATTGTCAGCGAAGGCAAGACATTCTTATTCACATGCCATGACAGTTTGTTGCACCGTGTGATTGACATTTCAATTGTTTTTGGAGTTAATTCATTCACGGATGTGCATAGTCGAGTGGTGCCGACACTGAAGTGTTCATGCAGATGTGAAATGTTATTGAAGTGATGAAGGAAGTGAAGTAGATCTTAGCAAAATGTTGGTGGTCTTTTAGATCTGAAATAGTGAATAAGAAGAAGGAAATAAAGCAGGTTTATTTCTGGTAAGTAATGTTGATTATTCTGTTGAGGAGAGTACATATTATGTGTGTTGTTTAGAGTCGATGGACTCTTCAGAGTCCCTGGAGATTAAGACATTTAATCACAGAGTGCAGTGCAGGAAATTTTGTTTCCGATCGTACTGAATGTCTCAATATTGCTGCCTTGTTTGTTCATTGGCATTGATTTCTGGTCGTGGTAGGCAATTGATGAAAGGAGGTTGTCAAATACGTTTTATCATTTGAATTTGTTGATTATGTTTTTTGTTTTCCCTTCGAGTGAGAAGACAGAGAATCGATGTGAAAGAAGGAGAAAGAGCTGATAAGTGTTTTAGTGTATCAATCTCTTGGTGATCCAAAGAAAGCCAAGCAAAACTTTAATGGTAAGGATTTGGTGGTGGAAAAGTGTTGGGTTTCGACACGGAGAAATGTTTTGAAAAAAAAAAGTATTATGTTGATTTGATGGAAGGATTTTGAGGATCTTGCTGCTGGCTTGGGTGCTTTCTCAACAACTATTTTAATTTTGGAAGTTATCATGAAAATATGTGTATCTGTCAATAAAGAGAAAGATGATCTTGCCCAGGAAGAATTCGTGCCACTGATGAATGAGTGAGCTCGGTTTACACCACCCAAAGGTTCAACTGGTTCTTCATCAGAAATTGATTTTGTGTTGATTGTTAGTTGTTGATTTGAGAATTTGAAATGTTGGGTAATTTCCGTGGTGAAGTGGACATTTGCAGCTTTGGAATAAAATTCTTGGATTTATCTGACTTTTCATTATTGTAAGGAAAAAGAAAAAGGGTAACAGAGGATGAGTTGGTTAGTGGACCTACAAGAGAATGAGGTGGAGTCTTCATCGATTTCTGCTGTTCTTGTTGTTCTTGTTGTTCTTGAGTTGCCAGGAAGGATTTGTCCGATAAAGGGGAAGAAATTGAAAACTGTGATGTCAAAGGTGATGCTCACATCTCGAGTATGTATTGGCTTGTTCAACAGGATGAGATTGTTCTTTCACTTTTTTACTTCAAGGATTGTTTCTTGATGTAATTTTCTTGGTTTGTTAATGGACCAAGTAACCATATTTGGATGAAAGATGTTGAGTTGGTTTGACAATTTTTTCCTCAAGAATGAAGGAATCCTGTACAGAATTGAACAAGCCAGTTTACTATTACTTATCTGTTTCCTTGTAATTTTCATACTCATTCAAATTCTTCAGTCCAGTTTGAAGAAAGGATGAAAAGAAAAATGAGTGATTGTCAGAAAGTGATTCTTTGTTGCATCTGTTATGTGGATTTTGCTCAGTTCTGTGTTTACATGTAAACTTCTCCAATTGTGATGATGAAATTTCATTTGCATTACAGCGGGTGATATCGTGGTATTTTGTCCACTCAATTTTCGTCTGTGTGGAGTAACTGTCCAGCTCAAAAGCCTTGTAATGTTGTTGTAAGGCTATTATGAAAGTTGTGAAACATAATTGGTGAAAGTAACATATTCTGTTACAAATGGGTGAGAGTTACTTCTATATTGATGGTGATGAAATTGGTGATATAAATAAATATATTATTTGTCTATTAATTTTTAACAAAAGAACAAGAAAAACAGAAGTAACAAATGTTGTGGTCAACATTGGACTTGCTTTCACTTTAATCTCTTCATCAGTTTAAGTTAATGAACACACGAATTTGTATGATATCATTGTTGTACAATAGTGTAATTTTATTGTGAATTTCACTCAAGGTATTTTTTCAAGTGGCAGAAGTCGTTGAGGTTGATTTTAGCTAGTAAAGCCTGACAACCTTCTCATCTTTATCCATCCTGCAAAAATCTTGTCTAGTAAACCCTGACAAGAGATGATTTATTATTTATAGAAATGCATGGAAAATATGGAAGATGTATTTGATAGCTTTTGAGAAGGCAGTTTTCTTTTGAGATTGTGAAAGTATGTAGATAGAACATGATATTGAGACTGGCTGTCTGATCATATTCAAGGTACCAAACCAAATGGAGACGCCTTTTGATCGCAAGCAAGATAATATGCATTTTCTGTATTCAGTGGATAAACGTCTCGTACCGATGCGATTTCAAGAGCCAAAAAAAAAAAAATATCGATACGCACACACACACTGCATGTGAGTCAGTAATATTAGAGAAAGTATGTTGATATTGATATTGTACGTTGATATTGCCCACTGTCAATTTGAATGGCGGATTTTATTCCAAGGGGTATATGGGGAGTCACAATGCTTGGTTTGCTAAATTGAACAAACCTTATCTTGAATTGGAGATCTCATATGTATTCACAGAAGGCTTAAATTGAACGGTGTGGTCGAGTTGGCCTTACGAAAGTTATGGGTTGGAGAATGTGGATTTTTGAGATGACTTGTATTATATGATCGTAGAAAAAGATTTTGGGAGATGAAAAATATGTTTCTTTGTTATATCCAAATATACATGGAGTTCAACAGAGACTAACTTTGTTTGATCAAAGTCACGATATAGGTTTATGACGTGTGGTTAAAGAGTTGGAGATATGACTTCATGTACTTATTATGCTATACTTTTAAAAGATGAACTGAATGTTTGATCAGTTATGAGTTCACTTGTAAATAATGATGGAGGATTGAGACGTGATTTGGGATATTTTAAAGTTAAGTGTATGACATGTAATGAAAATGCGGTTGATTTCTGTGAGGGGAAAGTGGCAACAATATTGGTTGAATTTGCACATGCATATTATACATTTGAAATTGTTATTTGTTTTTGAATATGATCAACTTGAATTTAGAAAATGAATGGACATTTACTTATTCTGCAGCTGATTTGTTTGACATTTCAGAAATATGGTATATATGGACTTGAACAAGTATTCATCACCTTCTGAATTTGAAGAATTGTGATGTTAGAGAAAATAATAAGATGAAAAAGTAATTACAGATCCCAGCATGTTTATGATGTTGGATGGAATGGTCTGTTGTCTGTTTGTTTATTGAAATTGAAGACGAACAAGAGAAAAATCCTAGCAAAGTTGAGAGATGCTATGATTGTGCTTGTCCAGTCAATGCTGTTATTGGAAATCAAAAAGAACATGCATGGGATGTTTTGGAAAGGTGGAAGAGTGTAAATGAACTTAATGTGGCATTGAGTGTGGGTAAAAATGATTACTACCATTTAAGGTGACACATTTCAATAGTTGATTTTGTTTGTGATTACGTGTTTAGAGTTATGGAAAAGAGTATCAAGATGTAATTAATTCTTATGGCTCATTTGATTCTGATGAGGAAGAAAAGGAGCAAACAAAAGAAGGATGTTTGAATGATACCAGTAGAAGTTCACATAATTTGTGTAGTACGTTGAGTTGGAATCATAAATAAATTAAATTTGTTAAACAAAATGGCAAGGTGAATGAAAGTGTTCAGCATTGTACAAGTTCTACTGAAAATATGACATTTGAATTTAGAAGTGAGTTAGACAAATTATGTTGGAGAAAAATGTCATGAAATACAACAAAACATTCAGGAATTGAAAAAAGAACCGATGAAGCGAAGATGCGAGCTGAAAATCATGATTAGACAGGAGAAGAATATTGTCAAGTTGTACAGAAAGAAAAAAAAAGTAAAAGGAGAAGAAAAAATGACGAGTGATAATATTAACTCAATGAATGTCATATTGATATGATGGATGTTTAGTGTGAGTATTTGGCCGTAGTGTAGAGTGAAGTTACTCAGACGCTAACACGTAGTTTTATAGACATTCAGTTGTACTTCAATGAGCGTAGAGAAGAACTGACTGCTAAAAGATATTTACAAGCTATTTTATACCATAGCTAGTATAGCCGAGGCGGAAAAGCAATTAAGATTAGTGTCAAGATAATTAGGGTGTGTTAGCGCATTAGATTAAAAGTGGTAATAAGATATAAATATGTATAGGTGTTGGTTGCCAAGCGGAAGTTTAAACTTAGTCACCTTTGCAGGGCAAAGATAATCTAGGCGAGTCCACTTCCTAACAAGTTTATAATAAAATAGCTAAAAATAAAGTTTGTAATAGTTCCAAAAAAAAGTAAATTGCTGTTGCACAAAAATAGCATAATACAGTTTGATAGTGATGTCGCGTGACTATCACTACAGATGACAACGAGATGTGAATATTAATTCGATGAATGTTATATTAATGGATGATAAGCAATGATTGGGTATTTTTTATGAATACATATTGTCGAAACAAATTGTATTATATTGATTTGATTATGTTATATTATATATGTTGGGTGTTATATTTGTGTGAACCAAAAAAATTTTTAAAATCACAAAATCATGTATGTCTTGGTGATGCTGTTCTTGCTTCGAATGTGACTAGAAATTTTGAAAGTGATTACAAGGGATTGTTAGGTGTCATTGTTGAAAGTTTTCAATAAATGGTATGAGGTTCCCACAATGCTAGTCCCTTACATGTATTTTAAACAATCAGTCGGGTTTTGCATATTTGACTTTTGTTGTCGGTTTAATGTTGTGAAGATGGGGGACTTATGTTTGCATAACTTTATTTGTTCGTCAATAGTTGCTGAGATGGAATTTATATGTAAATCCACTTTTTATTTGGGTTATGGAAAATGTTTAAAATACTTGAATAGAGTTATGTTGACAGATCATGTAACGTGGGATGAATCATCTAAGATTTTTCCATATGCGATTCCGTGTTTCATAAAAAACATTCAGGAATTGGGGTTGAAATGGGTGGATGTTGTGCGATTCATGAATGATTCGTATTTGTGAAAAATGTCACGTGTATTTTGAAGGATTTACAACATATTTGTATAAGTATGATGAGAATGAAGTGCAAATGCATGAATGTTGTTGTAAGGTTAAAGATGCGAGGTCAATTTTATTGGAAAAAATTAAACTGGTCTCTGAAGATGTCAATTTGTCTTCGATGAAGAAAATGCGTGAATATTATACATTTTATATGTATCACATCAAAAAAATTAAATATACTGCAAATACAAGTTGCTTTTACAGACACATAGATGTGAGAACCAATTCAAAAGGTCTTTCTGTGAAGAGATTGTTTGTGTAAAGAAATATTGTGTTTATGTTTGATAAATCAGGAGAAGGAACTCACGAACATGAAAAAAAAGTTGATATTGTCAATGCAATTATTGATTTTGATAAATTGAGTGGCTGTGATTTTGTTTTTTTCAGAAAAAATATAAACGAACTTTATCATACAGTTTGTAATCATTCACTCAGAACATTGTTGGTCTACAAAGATTATAGTCAAATGCAAATTTGTTTTAATAAAGTGAATAAAAAATGTGAATTGTATAGATCGTATCCTGATTGTAAGTCGGGAATCTGATTTATGAGAGAATTTTCTTTCGACCTCGATCAGTCAATCGTAAAGTGTTTGCAATTGTTTCACAATAAATTAAAGAATTTGACGTTCGGATATCAACAATGAAAAGTTGTAAGTGGCAATGACCCACTGGTTTTTGCAGTCTGATGGATTGAATTGTTGTGAAAGTGATTGGTGTGGATTTGAAAAGTATACCACTTTCCAATTTCGAACAAGGGATCCATTGAAAGAAGTTGCAAACAGGTTATATGCTTTTCTGGATTCAATAGCAACATTTGACAAACAACAAGAAGGTGAGTAGGAAGATGATGACGACAAGGTAGAGGAGGGGGAGAAGGAGGATATTGTTCCCAATACACCTCGACGGAGTAAAGAAAAATGGATGTCATTTCATCATCGTCATTATCGAGTGGTTCAAAAAGTAAAATGTCGACACAAAGTTGTAACGTGAGAGATTATGATGAATATTACAACGATGTCATGGCAAATGTATGGTTGGATCCAAAATACGTTACAGAACATTTGGATTGTTTGACATATTTGTGTAAATAATTAGTAAAACATAATGATGGGGATTTGAAAAATAGGATTGAACATGCCAGTTACCTGCTGAAGAGATAAAGTTGGAAATTGAAAAATGTAAAAACAGTATAAGAATAATTGATCATGATAGGGATGTGAATTTGTTGTTATGCAATTTGGATATGTTGGGATATTACCTAAAGCAAATTCACAATTGTTATGTAAATGAAATGCATGCAAGAAAGTAAAAGGAATTTTTTTTGTTTTTTAGATAGTGTGTCCAACAAAATAGATGGTGCACATGTGTTTCAGAAGTTGTTTCTATAAGGAGTTGTAAGAATAATTAATACTGAAAATGATAAATAAGAAGACATAAAAATGATCAAATTAGTAGAGGATATGAAAAGATTTGCAAGATTATCGAAGGGGGAAAAATGAGTTGGTGAAGAAGAGTGATTACAATACAGATTGTTATCCAGAGCGAATCACAGATATAGATGCTTAAGAACATAAGTGGTCGACATGAATTATCAATGGCAGATGGAATTGGCTGACATTAACAAGTTAAGAGGATACAATCACATGTACAAATATTTGTTGGTTGTCATTGATTTATACAGTAGATTTGCATGGATTAGACTGTTGAAAACAAAATCGGCAAATAATACTTACGTTAAGTTTATCAGTATATTGCACAATGAAAAATACGAAAGAAGTGACGTCGTAATGGAATTTCAAAAAATTACACGGTTTAATGAATTTGAAGGAAAACAATGGAAAGTTTTCTCCACTCACGATTGAGACATGAAAGCCACCATGCTCGAAGTGTTCATTGGTCAACTGCAGTTGATGATAGCAAGATTTGTTAACATGTTGAATGATTCCGATGTCAGTACATACGTGTCATTTTTGGACATGATCATGGAATGATACAAAAGTTCCATTCTGGGTTGGGTGGGGGTAGAACGCTGTTCGACGTGTATATTGCAAAGGCGTTGTAGTGCCAAAAACATTTCTGTACAAGAGGTTTTTCAATTTTCCTTTTTTCACCCGAAAGATTTTGCGACACAGCTAACGCATTTGAGTCAGTCTCATGAAAGGTTTGTTTGAAAAGAGAAGCACTCGCCAGTGGTCAAAAGAAGTGTTTGTGGTTTACAAGATTTATGTTACAGATCTGCTCACTTACATTTTGGAAGATTTGGAAGAAGTATGAATCTTCAATTGGCTAGCAATCAGAATTTGAGTTACAGAACAAACACCACTAAGGATTTTGTTATGGAAATCCAACCTGCCATCGACACAGTAACTTTCTGAAGGAAAATATTCATTTTACTTGACAATCATATTAGCAGATTTAGGACATGTGATTGACGTGAGCCAATCAAAGTGAAGGATTTGGGTTTTGGTGGAGGGGGAGTGATTTTTCAAAGTTCATTAACTCTTGTCAAAGTTTTTTTTTGACAGTTGGAGGTATGGAAAATGTGTAGGGAGAGAGGGTGGGTCGGGAGTGTGTGCAAGAAGTTCACAGTCCGTCTGTCGGACTGATTTGTTTTGCACAATTTATAGTTGTTTGTTATCTTCAAGCGGGATATGACTTTTTTTCTCTTTTCTTTTAAGTCTTCAATCAGATCAATCATGGAAGGATCTAAAGAAATGGAAACAATCGATTTAATGCAGAACAAACACTTACTGAACAAGTACAAGGGATTCAAGCTGGACAGGGTCGCAAGATTTGTTGTGACCAATCACTTCGAGGAAGATTGTGTTAGCTATTTCCTAATGTCTAGAAACAGAGGACAGAATACATCTATACATCCTACCAGCATGAAGACAGTTACTTTTGTCATTGCGAAGGGAAATTATTATCAAAAGAAGGATATTTCTTGAAACTGAAAGTGACGAAACCTCGTAAGCATTATCTCATTCGGTATAAGGAGAATGAGAATTGTGAGTCAAAAACTCATGTATCAGATCTGTATCTTTATAAGAGAATGACTTCCTTTCCAAAAGTATGGATAGGTTGGTTGTTCGAGTGCTTGGGATGTGCGGACGACTATGTATTGTTATTCAGTTATGAAAAAGATCCGATTGGAAGACCTAGTCAGATACATTTCAAACTTGTCGACACAAATGCACCCAACTGGGTAGAAAAATTCGAATGTTTTGGTTTGTTCGGTGTTTGATGAGAAATAATATTTTTTTGTTTTTTACTCACCTGTTAGGTGCATAGCTTGCTTTCTTTCTCGAACAAGCGAAGTTTCCATTAGCTGTCACAGTGTATTAATTAATATTCTGATCAGTGTGAATTAATGAACTTTTGTCATGTGTCAAATGCTTAGTTTAATGATATTCTGGTGTGTGTGAATTTAATTAACAATGGGTAATTTATTCTGATAGGGTTGTTTGTTTGAGTTGCTTGTTAATTGCAGTGGATTAGTGTTCTACGAGGATATTTTTTTTAAATAAAAGGTGAGTCGGATTTTTTGTTTTTGTTTTGTGTGAGGGTATGGCTTTATACTTGATAGCCAATGGTTTTCATAATAAGCATTTCATCAGAGATTCTTTTATTGATCCGGTTACTTTGGGAAGAAGGTCTCATGAGTCTTTGACTGTTGTGGAGTTTGTTTTTAATTGGAATGCATTGGAAATAAATGGTATGGGGGAAGGAGTGTATTTTATTGAGTTAAATAGTAATGCTGACAAAAGAATGGTGACTTAATTGTTAAAGCAGAGTTTGATTAATGGTGAAGGTGAAGAAGAGTATAAGTTTGTAAACTCTGATGATCAACAGTATTAAAATTTATTCATGGGATGGCAAGGTTTTATGTTTTAATTAATGGATCAACGATTGATTTTGGACTTACATATGAGTAGGGGAACTGCTACTTCGTGATAGTTGCTCAACAGTTAAAGATGAAAAAAAAAAAATGGACATGGACAAGGGCAAGGAAGAGGATGACATGGCTATTGTTTTGATGGCTTTCAAAATTATTTTGACTGTTATACCATATGACCTAAGAGTATATTCTTTGTATTTTGTGTGCAAGGAATTATATATGTCGATGCCTTTTGATTGAAAAGTCATTTGACATGAATGTGATAAAAGTAAAGAAGAAAGAAGTATTTGGAAGAAGTATATGCTTTTGGAACAGTTTAAATGCTTCGAACTTGGTTCTTTATCTTTGTTGGAGAAAGTAAAAGTTCCTCTGTTTTTGAGTTTTCTTTTTGATGGAGTATTTATTAGTGATTTCACTCATTTTTATTGCTTCATGAAAATTAATCAACAGTGGTATAAGGTTCCAAATTTGATTGTTCCTTTTTTGTTTGCGAGAAAAGAAACTTGTGATGAAATGTCTTGTAGGTGTGGTGTTTGTTACCAGTTGTTTTTAGATTGTTTTTTTTGCCGTCGGAATTTATCATCTTTCAATGACTATGGAATTTTTTTGCTGGTTGGGTTTGTGAGATGCAATATTGTCTTTCGGGAAGGGTTTAGATATTGTGATTCTGTTTTTCATATTGGTGTTAAAAGTAATTTTAAAAAATATGAAGTTAAATTAATTCATAATTTCTCTCTTGGTGGTGTTAGTTATGTTTTTCCTTGCGGTTTTTTAATTGTTTTAAGGATTTTTGTTATTAATGTTCAATTGTGAGTTTTTCTTTAGGCAAGTGATGGGAATGTTCTTTTGTTTTAAGTGTTATTGACATCTGGCTGATATGTTGAGGTATTTTGTCCGGTCTTTTAGTGCAGGTCATTATTTTGCAATTCAGCAAGAGTTTATTGAAAAACTGGTATGGAATAAGCAAAATCATTGTTTTATTCCTTCTTTTTCGGATGATTTTATTCAGAGTTTGTTTTATGTTCAGTTGGGTTCGGTTGCAAAATGGAAAGCTGAGAAAAATGCTTGGTTTGTTCATAATTGTGTTTTGTTTAAACAACGTGGTGAAAGACTTGTTGTATTTTTGAGGTTGGGTGTTTATGATGATTGAAGAAGTATTTGATTTCTTTTTTGAATTGTCCTTCAAGCGGTGGGACTAGTGTAAATATTCATTTGGATGGTCCTTTGTGTTGTCGAAAGTTTAGTAATGTGCGTTTTAATGATGTTTTGATTGATGGGGATGAATCTGATCATGTTATGTATTTAAAGAGGTAATTTTTTTCTTTAGCTGTATTTTTGAATTACAGAATGTAATTGTATACAAAGTCTAATGTTGAGGTTATAACCAAATTAATGCAATATTCTGATGATTCAGAAATGCAAGTATGTTTTAACAAATGGAATAAAAGTTGTGACATTTATAGAGCACTTCCTAATGTTAAAAGAGGATTGCGTTTCATGAGGAATTCAAAATTTCAATTTGACTTTGAACATTTGTTACCTTTGAGCGATATTTTATCACAAGTTTCTTATGATGAAATGAAGTATGTTGTTGTTGTTGAGAGGGACAAATGATTGGTTTTATGCAAAAATGAGCAATTCGGAAATTGGAATCTTGGTTGAGATGAAAAGAAAAGTTTCTGATGTCCAACTGTTGGTTGATGATGAAGATATTGAAGTTTTGATGACTTCGTTGTCTCCGGAGGTTACTGGTTTTGATGAGATGGATTCTTTCAAGCATTTTCCTTTTCAGAAAAAGGATTTGTTTGGTGTTATTGCCAAGAAGCTTGTGGAGTTTAGAAGAATCATGTTGGATTGTCATCCTGAATTGAGAAGAGGCGATGAAGTTCGAGATGCTGACAACTCGTGTCAGAAGTGGGGAGAAGATTTTTTAAAGAAACATTTCAATTTTTTCAATTATTTAATGTTTGATTTAGAGTTTGATAAAGCAAATAATAGTTTATCTAGAATTGCTTTGCTTAGGAAGCGTATTATTGAGTTGAAAATGGGTGTGTGAAGGGATTGATCTTGATGATTGTATTGCTAATGAATCTGTTCATTATGAGTTTTGTAAACATATTCAAAGTGTTCCAGATGAATCTAGCACATCTAATTCTAAAAGGAAAAGAAAGTGATTATTGTAATTTTTTTGTGTTATTTAGTTAAAAACAAAAAAGAATAAAAAGAAAGAGAAAATTGATCCTTCTTTCATGAAGTCTTTAGCCCAGTTAATTGGTGATGAGAAGAGGAAGACTTTTTTGTCTGGGGATGATATTTTGAAAGAGTGATATGAATTGTTGCATTCTTCTAGAAAGAGATATAAGAGATTGAGAGTTCAGCCAGTTGATGTTAATCATCAATGGCAGATGGATTTAGTGGATTTGAAGTATTTAGAAAGATATAACAGTGGTTTGAGATATATTCTTGTCATGATTGACGTTTATAGTCATTATTTGTGGGTGAAAAAATTGAAGAACAAGAGTTCTGATCTTGTTCCCAAAAAATTTGTCGAGATTCTGAATGATGAGAGGAAAGCTGGAAATGTTGGTGTTCCTCCTGAACATTTGCAATGTGATAGAGGGGGGGAGTTCGCATTTGGGTTAAAAATGATACTTTTTATGGGAGGAGGGTTAATTTAAATTTTAGTTCAAATTATGAAATGAAAGCTGTAATCGTTGAAAGGGTTATTCGGACTTTGAAGAGGATGATAGGGGGTTTTGTTTGGTATTTACGGTAAGGATGTTGGAAGGTATACTCAGTTTTTGGATTTGATTGTTGAAAGATATAATGAAAGTGAGCACTCTGGTTTGGGAGGTGAATACCCAAGGGATGTTTATCGTGGAAATGTTGTTTTGACTTTGTCGTTTACGTATCGTGGATATTTTGATTTCAAACCTTTGATGAGAAAAGGTAGTGTTTTGAAAGGAGGGGATAAGGTTAGAGTTTCTGTGATGAAAAGTTTGTTTTCTAAGGAAAGCAGGTTGAATTGGAGTAGAAGTATTTATGTTGTTAGTTCTGTTAGGTTGACTGATCCCGTTACTTATAGATTAGTGGATGATAATGGTGAAATTGTATCTGGGTTGTTTTATAGACAAGAATTGCAAAAAGTTGGATAGATCTGCAAAAACAAGCATGTTTTAGTTTGTTAATTTTTTTGTGAAGACAAGGTATGAATTTGTTACTTTCTAGCAATCAAATGACAGATGAGATAATTGAACTAACGATTTCAAAACCGATATTCATCCCCCTTTGGATACGTGATATGGAAATTATTACATTAAGGTTGATTAATCCATGTATCCGCAAACAATTTTGACTATTTGTGCTCGTAATAGAGATGATTTTTCTTGTTTGGTGAGTTTGAAATTTTCGAATTACGTGCTTCATGCAAATGGTAACTATTTGGATGGAGAAGTCACATTTCAACTGGAGAAGTTTCTTGTTCCAGATGGGAATTATTCAAAGTCAGAATTGTTGGATTATCTGAATCGAAAGCTTTATTATTTTGGAATTGTTTTTGAGGAGACTGTTGAGAAACGTTGTTTGGTCAAATTTGAGAAGCATTTTGAGTTTTTTTCGGGAAGCAAAATTTTGTCCAGAGGCAAAACAATAAACAGTTATTCTTCTTCGTTTATGAAAAAGTCGACTTCTAAAACAGCGAATGGTTATGATAGGTATGGTCTTTTTGACAAATTGGATTTTGGACCTGGATTGGGTCACGTATTGGAATTTGAGAAGAATGTTGTTACATTTGAAGTGAAACCTGGAAATACTAAAACTGATTATTTTGGGATTGTGGAGAGCAAATACTTGATGGATGATAGTGATGGTCTTAATTTCATTTTTGTTGATTGTGATAAAGTTGAACCTGTTCAATTGGGTTTCACTTATAGAAGTAATTTGCTGGTTGGAGGAATGGGAACTGTCTTATTCACCAAGCGGGTATGAACAGAAATTGAAAAGTGGTATTATTGACAGAATTCATGTCACGGTTAATGATATAAATGAGAATAGAATATTTTTCAATAATTTTTTTTTTTTTTTTTAGAGCAGGTAATTGGAACCACACTGGTGTTACAGTTGTGTAGTTGTGATTGTCTAACAATTGGGAGTGAAACTGTTAATGATGGAACTCGCTTTTAGCCACGGGCTATAGTGAGCGTGACATGGCTACACTAGTGATATGCCATGTAGAGTTGAGTGAATGAGTCTTTAGTTTCACAGTAAATTGTGGAGTATACATTTGTGTTGTGAAGGTGTATTAGTAATTACCATGAGTGCAATATGGGAAATCAAAACTGACCACCCGGCCTTGGGGTTTTACCGACAGTTAGATGGCTATGCAGTTGGCCATGCAGTGTAGAGTTTAATAAAGAAGTATGTATGGATACAGAGAGAAATAGTAAAAGATGTGTAACATTGTCTCGTGCATAAATATCTTGGGACACAACCCTGGATGTATGTTTCGGCCTTCTGTGGCCTCTTCAGCAGGGATTTGGGGTTGGCAGTCAATGTTATACTGCCAGAAGAAAAGCAAGAACCAGTAAAATATATAAGTAGAAGGAGATAAAATGTGTGTTTACCAGTCTTGTGTGTCTTGGGAAGACCAATTCTGCACACCATCGTAATCTTAAGGGAAGTTTACCATGTGTTGAGAGAGGGTGGGCATCCGTGTTAGCGTTGGACAGAATGGGAGCATGAATGAGTTGTGATGTGAAGTTTAAGCGAGTACCATTGTTTGTTCCCAGTAAATAAAAGGTATGCAGATCAAATTTGTCTTATGAAGATAACTGTGGAATGTTGAATCATAAGAGGGCAGTGTTGCAAGCTGGGTTTATGCGTTATTTGACACCATGTTGAATATCAAAAAATTTTCTGTCGTTACCTGCTCTAAAACTAAAAAAAAACACACCAAAAAAAATGGTGGAGGAAGGAGGTTTAGGGTATATCAAAGGGATGGTAGTGCAATGTCAAGTATTAATAGATTGCTTGTAAGGAATGCTATGAAGCAACATTCCAATCAGATGGGTTCTAACGCTTTTAAAAGTGTGGGGAAAAGGATGTTTAAGGCACTTACAGGAAAAACAGCAAGATCGATTGTGAAAAATAAAGTTTTGCCTTGGGTTACTAATGAATTGAATAAAAGATTGCAAGCTGTTGTTGTGAGAATTCGAGAGTGTACTTTTTTTCTTTTAGATAATAATAATTAAAATGTGGCATGTTCATTTTAACTTTGGAGTTTCATCAGGAAAAGTAATTTTGACATCTCTTCATGTTGATGATGGATTGAAAGCTCATATATTTGATGGATCGTATAATCATTCTGAGTGTGAATTTGTTATTTGTGGATTTTATGCAACTTGGCTTGATAATTTTTAACTTTTGTATCAGCATTTTTTTAATTTTTCTCCTTTGAATAAGAAGAGTAATGCTGATGATGTTTCGTTTGTGGAGAGTGGTAAATCTGTTTATCACAGTTATTCTAGCGCAAAGTGTGTTTTTTGTTGTGGAAAGCAGCAACGGTTTTTTTAATTTAGACAATCTGTTGATCATGGTAAAGTTTATAACATACCTATTGCAATGTTGACTGATGATGATGATGATGATGTCAATTCAAAATTTGAATTTACTTTAAATTATTTTGATGATGCTGTTGCTTGTTGTGAATTTGAAGTTATTAAAGTGCATTTTGACTTTGTTAAATGATTTGTTTTTTTTGTTTTTTTTTTTGAATGTGATTTGATATCAGATAGAAAAAAATAAAAAAAACAAAAAAATGGATGATGTTCTTTTGGGAAATTTTAATAAGCGGATTGTGAAGAATAAGGATGGTAAAGTGTTTGTGACACCTCGACCCATTTGAAGGAGAACTTCTCGGAGATTTGGTTTTGGTGATAATCATTATTATAAAGTGAAGACTGATGATGTTCCTTGCAGGAAAAATAGGGTTGTTCCTTATGATGAGCTGTATGCTTTGAGAGGGATTCCTTTGCATTTGCCTGAAGCTGTGAAACATTATGTAGATAGAAAAAAGAGAGTTGAAAAGGAAGAGAAGTAGGGTATGTTATGAAGGATCTAATAATTTGTCTGCTGGTAGTAGAAAATGAACATGTGGGTTGGGTGAATCTAATAAGGAGAAAAAGAAAGTGAAGTTGATCATGTTGGAAAATAGGAATAAGTTTAAAAATTGTTTGTAAATTAAAAGGAATTTTTTTGAATGGAAGCATTTTAGGAGGAAAAAAACAAAAAAATGATAGGACGCACAGATGTTTATGAGGGGAATAATGAAAGTGCTCGAGCATTGTTGAAAGCTTATGAATAGTCAGAAGAATCTAAAAGTGGTCCTGTTGTTAGGAGTGACAATCAGAATGTTATTGGTCATACTGTTATGTTTTATGAACCTATGGAATTGTTTGAGAGGATTCCTTTTAATAATTCTTTGAAGGAGAAGTCGTGGGTTCATTTGAAAGCTAGCAAAGGTGAAACGTCTGTATTATACGTTTTTGAAGAAGATGCAAGGGGGTGGTTTGATTAAGTTGCTGGATACTTATGTTAGAACAAGCGGTAGGGCTAAATTGAATGCCAGCACTATTTGTGATTATATTCCTTGGCCTTTGGCTTCTTGGTGGAAATCTGTTGATGTGGTTGCAAATGGTGTTGCTTTACCTGTTTCTCATACTGATAATTTGATTGTGAGCAGTATTTTTTCACGTCTTTTTGAGAGAAAAAATGCTAAAGAAGATTTGTATGGTTGTAACATGGGATGGGAAGATGTCCCTGATAAAAGGCAATATTTACATGATGTTACAGATGATGATAATGCAAACAATACTAGAGCTCCTATTATTGCAAATACTGGTACAAAGAAAAGAATTGATAGTATTGTAAATGCAGATCCTCAGTATTGCATAGAGAAAATGCTTATGCCTTTTTTCAATTCTGGTGATCAGTATATCCCCACTAACAATACTTTAAGGATGAAATTCACTAGAGAAAGTCAACATAAGTTTTTGACTATGTCAGAGCATAAGTATGCTGGGACTGAGTAGCTTTTCATCACGGGGTGGCGAATGCTTCTGGTGATGGGGCAGAATGCTGGTAATTTAGCTAAATTGGATGGTGTTAAAGTGAATTTCAACAATTTTTATATGCATTTTAAGCATGTTACTCCTGACGATTTGATTCAAAGTCAGATTAATTTGTTGATGGAGAAACAAGGACGACCTGTCGATGTTTTTACTCAGGAAGTTCATGTTAGAATGGCTGTTCACAATTGTGAGAGTAGTAAATTCTCTTGCAACAATATTTTTGGCAGTAACATTCCTTATGTTATGCTTATGGGTTTGGTGAGGAATGATTATTATAACGGTGATGCTTTTGTTCCTCTGACTTATTTTAGTTGGGAAAAGATGACTAGTGTTATCGTTAAAGTGAATAATATTCCTATTTGTTATCCCATTAAAAATTCAGAAGATGCTTATTTTCATACGAGGCTTGCTCTTCATTTGGAAGATTTTGAAAACATGCATGTTAGTTATGATGATTATGAAGAAGGGCATGCTTTGATGGCATTTGAATTGAGTCCTACTAAGGACTCTAATATCTGGGTGCTTCCGATGGAACCAAAGAAAAGTATGTTGAAATTGAATTTGAAATGCAGAATGTTAAGGTTTATGTTATTTTTGGGGGTCTTATGAATCAGGTTGTTCAACTTGGTTTTTTGAAAACTACTTTTAAAGAAATTACTTATTTAATTATTTTATTTATTTTTGAGAGGAGTTGGAAAAAAAAATATGGTTGGTGGAATGAAAAGTTTTGTGAATGTGAAGAATAAGTATTTTTGGAATGCTGATCGTATAATTTTTAATAACTTCCAAACCAAACGTTTTCTTCCTGTTATGGATGGTCGTCTTCGTTTCCCTCAAGTGTCAACTCGTTCTCCTTTGTTTTATGAGAATCCTGGTCATTATGGAAGGGGTTCTCGATATATGTTTAAGACAATTGAAGTGTGATCTGCCAAGAAAGAACAGTTGAGCAGTTGTTTATTGCTTTGCTGATGGTATTTTAATAATGAATTGATTGTAAAAATAAGTTTTTTTTTTTTTTTTATGTTTTATAGTTAAATGAAAAAGAGTGATTTTGATGATGAAGCTAAACAGAAAATTATGAAATATAATGTGCAAAGTGATGAATCTGATGCTGAAGATTGTGAGGAGGGACGAGAATCGATTTCTTATTATTCTTGCATTGAGAGTTCTTCTTCTTTGAGTGCTGATGAGGATTGGCATTTTTCACGTGAGGAAAAGAAAGCGGTGTGGAAAGATTGTTCATTCTGTTGTGAAAGAGTTATTTAAGAATGGTCGATTTTTCAAGAAATTATGTCGTGAAAACGGACATGGCGGAAAGGGGAATCATGGAGTAGTTAAGCTGGAGTTGTTTTCCGATGAAATTCGAGATTTTTTGGAAAAGGATCACGAAGAAAGATTGAAAAGATAATTCTTTTGTTGGTAGATTGAAGAAGTGTGTCAAAATTTTGTGTAATGCCAATCATCGAGATCCTTCTCTGCCAAAGTTGTCGGACGGTGAAGTGGTTTTGATGAAATGTTTTTTTACAAATAGAATGAGGAATTGTGATGAAAAGTTGTTGTTGGTTGAGAATGTTTTGTTTCATAATGTGTTGAGAAAGCTGGCAAAATATTTGAAGAGGATTTGAAATATTTTTTTGTTTGTAGGAAGATGAGATAATAAAAAAAAAATGTCAAAAGGCAGCAAAAAAGTGTCAAGACTGCAAGTTATTGATCCTGTGTTATTGACTAGTATTTTGTGAAGAGTGGATGAAAATGTGAAATGGCAAAGTGTTTCCAAAGCTTTGGATCAGTCTGGTTTAAACAAGATCATCAATGATTATGATAAATATTTGAAATTGTCTTCTGACAGTGGTTTGAAAGATACTTTTAGAATTAATTTAAGTAGGGTTGCCAATTTCAAAGAGAAAGCAAGAAATAGAGAAGCATTGTTGTCTGAGCCTTGTCTTCCTCCTGGAAACCGAGAGGGTTCAGGTGATGGTTTGAAGGAAAATGGGAACAAGATGAAGGATTTGTTGGAGATAAAGAATGTCAGGGATTTTAAAAATTCTTTGAGTGATAGCAGGTTCAGAGAAGGTGCAGATGGGTTTAGGGTGATGGGAAATCAGCTGGTCTAAAATATAGAGATGTATTGAATGATTTCGAGAGAAATATTTCAAGTTCAAAA
>JASJOG010000680.1:0-63188 GCA_030142905.1 Heliopora coerulea | reverse complement strand
AGGGGTTAACCTTTGGTTTTTCACGATTTTTCGACCAATTTTCAACTTTCGAAATAACGTCAAAATATGAAAGTTTATTTAATAAAAAGTTGTTTTGCACTCATTTGAGTGCTTTTTCCGTCAAATTACGTTGAATATTTTAGGTGGAAAAATTGGACCAAAATGTAAAGGGGTTAACCTTTGGTTTTTCACGATTTTTCGACCAATTTTCAACTTTCGAAATATGGTCTAAATATGAAAGTTTATTAGATAGAAAGTTGTTTTGCACTCATTTGAGTGCTTTTTTGGTAAAATTACGGGAAATATTTTAGGTGGAAAATTTGGACCAAAATGTAAAGGGGTTAATCTTTGGTTTTTCACGATTTTTCGACAAATTTCCAACTTTCGAAATAAGGTCAAAATACGAAAGTTTATTGCATAGAAAGTGGTTTTGCAGTGATTGGAGTGGTTTTTCGGTGAATTCACGTTGACTGTTTTCGGTCGAAAAATTGGAAAAAAAAGTAAAGGGGTTAACCTTTGGTTTTTCACGATTTTTCGACCAATTTTCAACTTTCGAAATAAAGTGAAAATATGAAAGTTTATTGCATAGAAAGTAGTTTTGAAATGATTGGAGTGGTTTTTCGGTGAAATTACGTTGAGTATTTTAGGTCGAAAAATTTCACCAAAAAGTAAAGGGGTTAACCTTTGGTTTTTCACGATTTTTCGACCAATTTTCAACTTTCGAAATAACGTCAAAATATGAAAGTTTATTGCATAGAAAGTAGTTTTGAAATGATTGGAGTGGTTTTTCGGTGAAATTACGTTGAATATTTTAGGTGGAAAAATTGGACCAAAAAGTAAAGGGGTTAACCTTTGGTTTTTCACAATTTTTAGACCAATTTCCAACTTTCGAAATAACGTCAAAATATGAAAGTTTATTGCATAGAAAGTAGTTTTGAAATGATTGGAGTGGTTTTTCGGTGAAATTATGTTGAGTATTTTAGGTGGAAAAATTTCACCAAAAAGTAAAGGGGTTAACCTTTGGTTTTTCACGATTTTTCGACCAATTTCCAACTTTCGAAATAAGGTCAAAATATGAAAGTTTATTACATAGAAAGTTGTTTTGCACTCATTTGAGTGGTTTTTCGGTTAAATTACGTTGAATATTTTAGGTGGAAAAATTGGACCAAAAAGTAAAGGGGTTAACCTTTGGTTTTTCACGATTTTTCGACCAATTTTCAACTTTCGAAATAACGTCAAAATATGAACGTTTATTACATAGAAAGTTGTTTTGCACTCATTTGAGTGCTTTTTCCGTCAAATTACGTTGAATATTTTAGGAGGAAAAATTGGACCAAAATGTAAAGGGGTTAACCTTTGGTTTTTCACGATTTTTCGACCAATTTTCAACTTTCGAAATAACGTCAAAATATGAAAGTTTATTTAATAGAAAGTTGTTTTGCACTCATTTGAGTGCTTTTTCGGTAAAATTACGGGAAATATTTTAGGTGGAAAAATTGGACCAAAATGTAAAGGGGTTAACCTTTGGTTTTTCACGATTTTTCGACCAATTTTCAACTTTCGAAATAACGTCAAAATATGAAAGTTTATTTAATATAAAGTTGTTTTGCACTCATTTGAGTGCTTTTTCCTTCAAATTACGTTGAATATTTTAGGTGGAAAAATTGGACCAAAATGTTAAGGGGTTAACCTTTGGTTTTTCACGATTTTTCGACCAATTTTCAACTTTCGAAATAACGTCAAAATATGAAAGTTTATTTAATAAAAAGTTGTTTTGCACTCATTTGAGTGCTTTTTCCGTCAAATTACGTTGAATATTTTAGGTGGAAAAATTGGACCAAAATGTAAAGGGGTTAACCTTTGGTTTTTCACGATTTTTCGACCAATTTTCAACTTTCGAAATATGGTCTAAATATGAAAGTTTATTACATAGAAAGTTGTTTTGCACTCATTTGAGTGCTTTTTTGGTAAAATTACGGGAAATATTTTAGGTGGAAAATTTGGACCAAAATGTAAAGGGGTTAATCTTTGGTTTTTCACGATTTTTCGACAAATTTCCAACTTTCGAAATAAGGTCAAAATACGAAAGTTTATTGCATAGAAAGTGGTTTTGCAGTGATTGGAGTGGTTTTTCGGTGAATTCACGTTGACTGTTTTCGGTCGAAAAATTGGAAAAAAAAGTAAAGGGGTTAACCTTTGGTTTTTCACGATTTTTCGACCAATTTTCAACTTTCGAAATAAAGTGAAAATATGAAAGTTTATTGCATAGAAAGTAGTTTTGAAATGATTGGAGTGGTTTTTCGGTGAAATTACGTTGAGTATTTTAGGTCGAAAAATTGGACCAAAAAGTAAAGGGGTTAACCTTTGGTTTTTCACGATTTTTCGACCAATTTTCAACTTTCGAAATAACGTCAAAATATGAAAGTTTATTGCATAGAAAGTTGTTTTGAAATGATTGGAGTGGTTTTTCGGTGAAATTACGTTGAATATTTTAGGTGGAAAAATTGGACCAAAATGTAAAGGGGTTAACCTTTGGTTTTTCACGATTTTTAGACCAATTTCCAACTTTCGAAATAACGTCAAAATATGAAAGTTTATTGCATAGAAAGTAGTTTTGAAATGATTGGAGTGGTTTTTCGGTGAAATTATGTTGAGTATTTTAGGTGGAAAAATTTCACCAAAAAGTAAAGGGGTTAACCTTTGGTTTTTCACGATTTTTCGACCAATTTCCAACTTTCGAAATAAGGTCAAAATATGAAAGTTTATTACATAGAAAGTTGTTTTGCACTCATTTGAGTGGTTTTTCGGTGAAATTACGTTGAATATTTTAGGTGGAAAAATTGGACCAAAAAGTAAAGGGGTTAACCTTTGGTTTTTCACGATTTTTCGACCAATTTTCAACTTTCGAAATAACGTCAAAATATGAAAGTTTATTGCATAGAAAGTTGTTTTGCACTCATTTGAGTGCTTTTTCCGTCAAATTACGTTGAATATTTTAGGTGGAAAAATTGGACCAAAATGTAAAGGGGTTAACCTTTGGTTTTTCACGATTTTTCGACCAATTTTCAACTTTCGAAATAACGTCAAAATATGAAAGTTTATTTAATAGAAAGTTGTTTTGCACTCATTTGAGTGCTTTTTCGGTAAAATTACGGGAAATATTTTAGGTGGAAAAATTGGACCAAAAAGTAAAGGGGTTAACCTTTGGTTTTTCACGATTTTTCGACCAATTTTCAACTTTCGAAATAACGTCAAAATATGAAAGTTTATTACATAGAAAGTTGTTTTGCACTCATTTGAGTGCTTTTTCCGTCAAATTACGTTGAATATTTTAGGTGGAAAAATTGGACCAAAATGTAAAGGGGTTAACCTTTGGTTTTTCACGATTTTTCGACCAATTTTCAACTTTCGAAATAACGTCAAAATATGAAAGTTTATTACATAGAAAGTTGTTTTGCACTCATTTGAGTGCTTTTTCCGTCAAATTACGTTGAATATTTTAGGTGGAAAAATTGGACCAAAATGTAAAGGGGTTAACCTTTGGTTTTTCACGATTTTTCGACCAATTTTCAACTTTCGAAATATGGTCTAAATATGAAAGTTTATTAGATAGAAAGTTGTTTTGCACTCATTTGAGTGCTTTTTCGGTAAAATTACGGGAAATATTTTAGGTGGAAAAATTGGACCAAAATGTAAAGGGGTTAACCTTTGGTTTTTCACGATTTTTCGACCAATTTCCAACTTTCGAAATAAGGTCAAAATACGAAAGTTTATTGCATAGAAAGTGGTTTTGCAGTGATTGGAGTGGTTTTTCGGTGAATTCACGTTGACTGTTTTCGGTCGAAAAATTGGACCAAAAAGTAAAGGGGTTAACCTTTGGTTTTTCACGATTTTTCGACAATTTTGGAACTTTCGAAATAACGTCAAAATATGAATGTTTATTGCATGGAGAGTAGTTTTGGAGTGATTACAGTGGTTTTTCGGTCAAATTACGTTGAATATTTTAGGTGGGAAAATTGGACCAAAATGTAAAGGGGTTAACCTTTGGTTTTTCACGATTTTTCGACCAATTTTCAACTTTCGAAATAACGTCAAAATATGAAAGTTTATTGCATAGAAAGTTGTTTTGCACTCATTTGAGTGCTTTTTCCGTCAAATTACGTTGAATATTTTAGGTGGAAAAATTGGACCAAAATGTAAAGGGGTTAACCTTTGGTTTTTCACGATTTTTCGACCAATTTCCAACTTTCGAAATAACGTCAAAATATGAAAGTTTATTGCATAGAAAGTGGTTTTGCATCATTTGAGTGCTTTTTCGGTATAATTACGTTGAATATTTTAGGTGGAAAAATTGGACCAAAATGTAAAGGGGTTAACCTTTGGTTTTTCACGATTTTTCGACCAATTTCCAACTTTCGAAATAAGGTCAAAATACGAAAGTTTATTGCATAGAAAGTGGTTTTGCAGTGATTGGAGTGGTTTTTCGGTGAATTCACGTTGACTGTTTTCGGTCGAAAAATTGGACCAAAAAGTAAAGGGGTTAACCTTTGGTTTTTCACGATTTTTCGACCAATTTTCAACTTTCGAAATAACGTCAAAATATGAATGTTTATTGCATGGAGAGTAGTTTTGGAGTGATTACAGTGGTTTTTCGGTCAAATTACGTTGAATATTTTAGGTGGAAAAATTGGACCAAAAAGTAAAGGGGTTAACCTTTGGTTTTTCACGATTTTTCGACCAATTTTCAACTTTCGAAATAACGTCAAAATATGAAAGTTTATTACATAGAAAGTTGTTTTGCACTCATTTGAGTGCTTTTTCCGTCAAATTACGTTGAATATTTTAGGTGGAAAAATTGGACCAAAATGTAAAGGGGTTAACCTTTGGTTTTTCACGATTTTTCGACCAATTTTCAACTTTCGAAATAACGTCAAAATATGAAAGTTTATTACATAGAAAGTTGTTTTGCACTCATTTGAGTGCTTTTTCGGTAAAATTACGGGAAATATTTTAGGTGGAAAAATTGGACCAAAATGTAAAGGGGTTAACCTTTGGTTTTTGACGATTTTTCGACCAATTTCCAACTTTCGAAATATGGTCTAAATATGAAAGTTTATTAGATAGAAAGTTGTTTTGCACTCATTTGAGTGGTTTTTCGGTCAAAATTACGTTGAATATTTTAGGTGGAAAAATTGGACCAAAATGTAAAGGGGTTAACCTTTGGTTTTTCACGATTTTTCGACCAATTTCCAACTTTCGAAATAAGGTCAAAATACGAAAGTTTATTGCATAGAAAGTGGTTTTGCAGTGATTGGAGTGGTTTTTCGGTGAATTCACGTTGACTGTTTTCGGTCGAAAAATTGGACCAAAAAGTAAAGGGGTTAACCTTTGGTTTTTCACGATTTTTCGACCAATTTTCAACTTTCGAAATAACGTCAAAATATGAAAGTTTATTGCATGGAGAGTAGTTTTGGAGTGATTACAGTGGTTTTTCGGTCAAATTACGTTGAATATTTTAGGTGGGAAAATTGGACCAAAATGTAAAGGGGTTAACCTTTGGTTTTTCACGATTTTTCGACCAATTTTCAACTTTCGAAATAACGTCAAAATATGAAAGTTTATTTATTAGAAAGTTGTTTTGCACTCATTTGAGTGCTTTTTCCGTCAAATTACGTTGAATATTTTAGGTGGAAAAATTGGACCAAAATGTAAAGGGGTTAACCTTTGGTTTTTCACGATTTTTCGACCAATTTTCAACTTTCGAAATAAGGTTAAAATACGAAAGTTTATTGCATAGAAAGTGGTTTTGCATCATTTGAGTGCTTTTTCGGTATAATTACGTTGAATATTTTAGGTGGAAAAATTGGACCAAAATGTAAAGGGGTTAACCTTTGGTTTTTCACGATTTTTCGACCAATTTCCAACTTTCGAAATAAGGTCAAAATACGAAAGTTTATTGCATAGAAAGTGGTTTTGCAGTGATTGGAGTGGTTTTTCGGTGAATTCACGTTGACTGTTTTCGGTTGAAAAATTGGACCAAAAAGTAAAGGGGTTAACCTTTGGTTTTTCACGATTTTTCGACAATTTTGGAACTTTCGAAATAACGTCAAAATATGAAAGTTTATTGCATGGAGAGTAGTTTTGGAGTGATTACAGTGGTTTTTCGGTCAAATTACGTTGAATATTTTAGGTGGGAAAATTGGACCAAAATGTAAAGGGGTTAACCTTTGGTTTTTCACGATTTTTCGACCAATTTTCAACTTTCGAAATAACGTCAAAATATGAAAGTTTATTACATAGAAAGTTGTTTTGCACTCATTTGAGTGCTTTTTCCGTCAAATTACGTTGAATATTTTAGGTGGAAAAATTGGACCAAAATGTAAAGGGGTTAACCTTTGGTTTTTCACGATTTTTCGACCAATTTCAAACTTTCGAAATAAGGTTAAAATACGAAAGTTTATTGCATAGAAAGTGGTTTTGCATCATTTGAGTGCTTTTTCGGTATAATTACGTTGAATATTTTAGGTGGAAAAATTGGACCAAAATGTAAAGGGGTTAACCTTTGGTTTTTCACGATTTTTCGACCAATTTCCAACTTTCGAAATAAGGTCAAAATACGAAAGTTTATTGCATAGAAAGTGGTTTTGCAGTGATTGGAGTGGTTTTTCGGTGAATTCACGTTGACTGTTTTCGGTCGAAAAATTGGACCAAAAAGTAAAGGGGTTAACCTTTGGTTTTTCACGATTTTTCGACCAATTTTCAACTTTCGAAATAAGGTGAAAATATGAAAGTTTATTGCATAGAAAGTAGTTTTGAAATGATTGGAGTGGTTTTTCGGTGAAATTACGTTGAGTATTTTAGGTCGATAAATTTCACCATAAAGTAAAGGGGTTAACCTTTGGTTTTTCACGATTTTTCGACCAATTTTCAACTTTCGAAATAACGTCAAAATATGAAAGTTTATTGCATAGAAAGTAGTTTTGAAATGATTGGAGTGATTTTTCGGTGAAATTACGTTTAGTATTTTAGGTGGAAAAATTGGACCAAAATGTAAAGGGGTTAACCTTTGGTTTTTCACGATTTTTCGACCAATTTTCAACTTTCGAAATATGGTCTAAATATGAAAGTTTATTAGATAGAAAGTTGTTTTGCACTCATTTGAGTGCTTTTTCGGTCAAATTACGTTGAATATTTTAGGTGGAAAAATTGAACCAAATTGTAAAGGGGTTAACCTTTGGTTTTTCACGATTTTTCGACCAATTTCCAACTTTCGAAATAAGGTCAAAATACGAAAGTTTATTGCATAGAAAGTGGTTTTGCAGTGATTGGAGTGGTTTTTCGGTGAATTCACGTTGACTGTTTTCGGTCGAAAAATTGGACCAAAAAGTAAAGGGGTTAACCTTTGGTTTTTCACGATTTTTCGACCAATTTTCAACTTTCGAAATAACGTCAAAATATGAAAGTTTATTGCATGGAGAGTAGTTTTGGAGTGATTACAGTGGTTTTTCGGTCAAATTACGTTGAATATTTTAGGTGGGAAAATTGGACCAAAATGTAAAGGGGTTAACCTTTGGTTTTTCACGATTTTTCGACCAATTTTCAACTTTCGAAATAACGTCAAAATATGAAAGTTTATTTAATATAAAGTTGTTTTGCACTCATTTGAGTGCTTTTTCCGTCAAATTACGTTGAATATTTTAGGTGGAAAAATTGGACCAAAATGTAAAGGGGTTAACCTTTGGTTTTTCACGATTTTTCGACCAATTTTCAACTTTCGAAATATGGTCTAAATATGAAAGTTTATTACATAGAAAGTTGTTTTGCACTCATTTGAGTGCTTTTTTGGTAAAATTACGGGAAATATTTTAGGTGGAAAAATTGGACCAAAATGTAAAGGGGTTAATCTTTGGTTTTTCACGATTTTTCGACAAATTTCCAACTTTCGAAATAAGGTCAAAATACGAAAGTTTATTGCATAGAAAGTGGTTTTGCAGTGATTGGAGTGGTTTTTCGGTGAATTCACGTTGACTGTTTTCGGTCGAAAAATTGGAAAAAAAAGTAAAGGGGTTAACCTTTGGTTTTTCACGATTTTTCGACAAATTTTCAACTTTCGAAATAAAGTGAAAATATGAAAGTTTATTGCATAGAAACTAGTTTTGAAATGATTGGAGTGGTTTTTCTGTGAAATTACGTTGAGTATTTTAGGTCGAAAAATTGGACCAAAAAGTAAAGGGGTTAACCTTTGGTTTTTCACGATTTTTCGACCAATTTTCAACTTTCGAAATAACGTCAAAATATGAAAGTTTATTGCATAGAAAGTAGTTTTGAAATGATTGGAGTGGTTTTTCGGTGAAATTACGTTGAGTATTTTAGGTGGAAAAATTTCACCAAAAAGTAAAGGGGTTAACCTTTGGTTTTTCACGATTTTTAGACCAATTTCCAACTTTCGAAATAACGTCAAAATATGAAAGTTTATTGCATAGAAAGTAGTTTTGAAATGATTGGAGTGGTTTTTCGGTGAAATTATGTTGAGTATTTTAGGTGGAAAAATTTCACCAAAAAGTAAAGGGGTTAACCTTTGGTTTTTGAAGATTTTTCGACCAATTTCCAACTTTCGAAATAAGGTCAAAATATGAAAGTTTATTACATAGAAAGTTGTTTTGCACTCATTTGAGTGGTTTTTCGGTCAAATTACGTTGAATATTTTAGGTGGAAAAATTGGACCAAAAAGTAAAGGGGTTAACCTTTGGTTTTTCACGATTTTTCGACCAATTTTCAACTTTCGAAATAACGTCAAAATATGAAAGTTTATTACATAGAAAGTTGTTTTGCATTCATTTGAGTGCTTTTTCCGTCAAATTACGTTGAATATTTTAGGAGGAAAAATTGGACCAAAATGTAAAGGGGTTAACCTTTGGTTTTTCACGATTTTTCGACCAATTTTCAACTTTCGAAATAACGTCAAAATATGAAAGTTTATTTAATAGAAAGTTGTTTTGCACTCATTTGAGTGCTTTTTCGGTAAAATTACGGGAAATATTTTAGGTGGAAAAATTGGACCAAAATGTAAAGGGGTTAACCTTTGGTTTATGACGATTTTTCGACCAATTTCCAACTTTCGAAATGTGGTCTAAATATGAAAGTTTATTAGATAGAAAGTTGTTTTGCACTCATTTGAGTGGTTTTTCGGTCAAATTACGTTGAATATTTTAGGTGGAAAAATTGGACCAAAATGTAAAGGGGTTAACCTTTGGTTTTTGACGATTTTTCGACCAATTTCCAACTTTCGAAATAAGGTCAAAATACGAAAGTTTATTGCATAGAAAGTGGTTTTGCAGTGATTGGAGTGGTTTTTCGGTGAATTCACGTTGACTGTTTTCGGTCGAAAAATTGGACCAAAAAGTAAAGGGGTTAACCTTTGGTTTTTCACGATTTTTCGACAATTTTGGAACTTTCGAAATAACGTCAAAATATGAATGTTTATTGCATGGAGAGTAGTTTTGGAGTGATTACAGTGGTTTTTCGGTCAAATTACGTTGAATATTTTAGGTGGGAAAATTGGACCAAAATGTAAAGGGGTTAACCTTTGGTTTTTCACGATTTTTCGACCAATTTTCAACTTTCGAAATAACGTCAAAATATGAAAGTTTATTTATTAGAAAGTTGTTTTGCACTCATTTGAGTGCTTTTTCCGTCAAATTACGTTGAATATTTTAGGTGGAAAAATTGGACCAAAATGTAAAGGGGTTAACCTTTGGTTTTTCACGATTTTTCGACCAATTTCAAACTTTCGAAATAAGGTTAAAATACGAAAGTTTATTGCATAGAAAGTGGTTTTGCATCATTTGAGTGCTTTTTCGGTATAATTACGTTGAATATTTTAGGTGGAAAAATTGGACCAAAATGTAAAGGGGTTAACCTTTGGTTTTTCACGATTTTTCGACCAATTTCCAACTTTCGAAATAAGGTCAAAATCTAAAGTTTATTGCATAGAAAGTGGTTTTGCAGTGATTGGAGTGGTTTTTCGGTGAATTCACGTTGACTGTTTTCGGTTGAAAAATTGGACCAAAAAGTAAAGGGGTTAACCTTTGGTTTTTCACGATTTTTCGACAATTTTGGAACTTTCGAAATAACGTCAAAATATGAATGTTTATTGCATGGAGAGTAGTTTTGGAGTGATTACAGTGGTTTTTCGGTCAAATTACGTTGAATATTTTAGGTGGGAAAATTGGACCAAAATGTAAAGGGGTTAACCTTTGGTTTTTCACGATTTTTCGACCAATTTTCAACTTTCGAAATAACGTCAAAATATGAAAGTTTATTTAATAGAAAGTTGTTTTGCACTCATTTGAGTGCTTTTTCCGTCAAATTACGTTGAATATTTTAGGTGGAAAAATTGGACCAAAATGTAAAGGGGTTAACCTTTGGTTTTTCACGATTTTTCGACCAATTTCAAACTTTCGAAATAAGGTTAAAATACGAAAGTTTATTGCATAGAAAGTGGTTTTGCATCATTTGAGTGCTTTTTCGGTATAATTACGTTGAATATTTTAGGTGGAAAAATTGGACCAAAATGTAAAGGGGTTAACCTTTGGTTTTTCACGATTTTTCGACCAATTTCCAACTTTCGAAATAAGGTCAAAATACGAAAGTTTATTGCATAGAAAGTGGTTTTGCAGTGATTGGAGTGGTTTTTCGGTGAATTCACGTTGACTGTTTTCGGTCGAAAAATTGGACCAAAAAGTAAAGGGGTTAACCTTTGGTTTTTCACGATTTTTCGACCAATTTTCAACTTTCGAAATAAGGTGAAAATATGAAAGTTTATTGCATAGAAAGTAGTTTTGAAATGATTGGAGTGGTTTTTCGGTGAAATTACGTTGAGTATTTTAGGTCGATAAATTTCACCATAAAGTAAAGGGGTTAACCTTTGGTTTTTCACGATTTTTCGACCAATTTTCAACTTTCGAAATAACGTCAAAATATGAAAGTTTATTGCATAGAAAGTAGTTTTGAAATGATTGGAGTGATTTTTCGGTGAAATTACGTTTAGTATTTTAGGTGGAAAAATTGGACCAAAATGTAAAGGGGTTAACCTTTGGTTTTTCACGATTTTTCGACCAATTTTCAACTTTCGAAATATGGTCTAAATATGAAAGTTTATTAGATAGAAAGTTGTTTTGCACTCATTTGAGTGGTTTTTCGGTCAAATTACGTTGAATATTTTAGGTGGAAAAATTGAACCAAATTGTAAAGGGGTTAACCTTTGGTTTTTCACGATTTTTCGACCAATTTCCAACTTTCGAAATAAGGTCAAAATACGAAAGTTTATTGCATAGAAAGTGGTTTTGCAGTGATTGGAGTGGTTTTTCGGTGAATTCACGTTGACTGTTTTCGGTCGAAAAATTGGACCAAAAAGTAAAGGGGTTAACCTTTGGTTTTTCACGATTTTTCGACAATTTTGGAACTTTCGAAATAACGTCAAAATATGAATGTTTATTGCATGGAGAGTAGTTTTGGAGTGATTACAGTGGTTTTTCGGTCAAATTACGTTGAATATTTTAGGTGGGAAAATTGGACCAAAATGTAAAGGGGTTAACCTTTGGTTTTTCACGATTTTTCGACCAATTTTCAACTTTCGAAATAACGTCAAAATATGAAAGTTTATTTAATAGAAAGTTGTTTTGCACTCATTTGAGTGCTTTTTCCGTCAAATTACGTTGAATATTTTAGGTGGAAAAATTGGACCAAAATGTAAAGGGGTTAACCTTTGGTTTTTCACGATTTTTCGACCAATTTCAAACTTTCGAAATAAGGTTAAAATACGAAAGTTTATTGCATAGAAAGTGGTTTTGCAGTGATTGGAGTGGTTTTTCGGTGAATTCACGTTGACTGTTTTCGGTCGAAAAATTGGACCAAAAAGTAAAGGGGTTAACCTTTGGTTTTTCACGATTTTTCGACAATTTTGGAACTTTCGAAATAACGTCAAAATATGAATGTTTATTGCATGGAGAGTAGTTTTGGAGTGATTACAGTGGTTTTTCGGTCAAATTACGTTGAATATTTTAGGTGGGAAAATTGGACCAAAATGTAAAGGGGTTAACCTTTGGTTTTTCACGATTTTTCGACCAATTTTCAACTTTCGAAATAACGTCAAAATATGAAAGTTTATTTATTAGAAAGTTGTTTTGCACTCATTTGAGTGCTTTTTCCGTCAAATTACGTTGAATATTTTAGGTGGAAAAATTGGACCAAAATGTAAAGGGGTTAACCTTTGGTTTTTCACGATTTTTCGACCAATTTCAAACTTTCGAAATAAGGTTAAAATACGAAAGTTTATTGCATAGAAAGTGGTTTTGCATCATTTGAGTGCTTTTTCGGTATAATTACGTTGAATATTTTAGGTGGAAAAATTGGACCAAAATGTAAAGGGGTTAACCTTTGGTTTTTCACGATTTTTCGACCAATTTCCAACTTTCGAAATAAGGTCAAAATACTAAAGTTTATTGCATAGAAAGTGGTTTTGCAGTGATTGGAGTGGTTTTTCGGTGAATTCACGTTGACTGTTTTCGGTCGAAAAATTGGACCAAAAAGTAAAGGGGTTAACCTTTGGTTTTTCACGATTTTTCGACAATTTTGGAACTTTCGAAATAACGTCAAAATATGAATGTTTATTGCATGGAGAGTAGTTTTGGAGTGATTACAGTGGTTTTTCGGTCAAATTACGTTGAATATTTTAGGTGGGAAAATTGGACCAAAATGTAAAGGGGTTAACCTTTGGTTTTTCACGATTTTTCGACCAATTTTCAACTTTCGAAATAACGTCAAAATATGAAAGTTTATTTAATAGAAAGTTGTTTTGCACTCATTTGAGTGCTTTTTCCGTCAAATTACGTTGAATATTTTAGGTGGAAAAATTGGACCAAAATGTAAAGGGGTTAACCTTTGGTTTTTCACGATTTTTCGACCAATTTTCAACTTTCGAAATATGGTCTAAATATGAAAGTTTATTGCATAGAAAGTTGTTTTGCACTCATTTGAGTGCTTTTTCGGTCAAATTACGTTGAATATTTTAGGTGGAAAAATTGGACCAAAATGTAAAGGGGTTAACCTTTGGTTTTTCACGATTTTTCGACCAATTTCCAACTTTCGAAATAAGGTCAAAATACGAAAGTTTATTGCATAGAAAGTGGTTTTGCAGTGATTGGAGTGGTTTTTCGGTGAATTCACGTTGACTGTTTTCGGTCGAAAAATTGGACCAAAAAGTAAAGGGGTTAACCTTTGGTTTTTCACGATTTTTCGACAATTTTGGAACTTTCGAAATAACGTCAAAATATGAAAGTTTATTGCATGGAGAGTAGTTTTGGAGTGATTACAGTGGTTTTTCGGTCAAATTACGTTGAATATTTTAGGTGGGAAAATTGGACCAAAATGTAAAGGGGTTAACCTTTGGTTTTTCACGATTTTTCGACCAATTTTCAACTTTCGAAATAACGTCAAAATATGAAAGTTTATTTATTAGAAAGTTGTTTTGCACTCATTTGAGTGCTTTTTCCGTCAAATTACGTTGAATATTTTAGGTGGAAAAATTGGACCAAAATGTAAAGGGGTTAACCTTTGGTTTTTCACGATTTTTCGACCAATTTCAAACTTTCGAAATAAGGTTAAAATACGAAAGTTTATTGCATAGAAAGTTGTTTTGCACTCATTTGAGTGCTTTTTCGGTAAAATTACGTTGAATATTTTAGGTGGAAAAATTGGACCAAAATGTAAAGGGGTTAACCTTTGGTTTTTCACGATTTTTCGACCAATTTCCAACTTTCGAAATAAGGTCAAAATCTAAAGTTTATTGCATAGAAAGTGGTTTTGCAGTGATTGGAGTGGTTTTTCGGTGAATTCACGTTGACTGTTTTCGGTTGAAAAATTGGACCAAAAAGTAAAGGGGTTAACCTTTGGTTTTTCACGATTTTTCGACAATTTTGGAACTTTCGAAATAACGTCAAAATATGAATGTTTATTGCATGGAGAGTAGTTTTGGAGTGATTACAGTGGTTTTTCGGTCAAATTACGTTGAATATTTTAGGTGGAAAAATTGGACCAAAATGTAAAGGGGTTAACCTTTGGTTTTTCACGATTTTTCGACCAATTTTCAACTTTCGAAATAACGTCAAAATATGAAAGTTTATTTAATAGAAAGTTGTTTTGCACTCATTTGAGTGCTTTTTCCGTCAAATTACGTTGAATATTTTAGGTGGAAAAATTGGACCAAAATGTAAAGGGGTTAACCTTTGGTTTTTCACGATTTTTCGACCAATTTTCAACTTTCGAAATATGGTCTAAATATGAAAGTTTATTGCATAGAAAGTTGTTTTGCACTCATTTGAGTGCTTTTTCGGTAAAATTACGGGAAATATTTTAGGTGGAAAAATTGGACCAAAATGTAAAGGGGTTAACCTTTGGTTTTTCACGATTTTTCGACCAATTTCCAACTTTCGAAATAAGGTCAAAATACGAAAGTTTATTGCATAGAAAGTGGTTTTGCAGTGATTGGAGTGGTTTTTCGGTGAATTCACGTTGACTGTTTTCGGTCGAAAAATTGGACCAAAAAGTAAAGGGGTTAACCTTTGGTTTTTCACGATTTTTCGACCAATTTTCAACTTTCGAAATAAGGTGAAAATATGAAAGTTTATTGCATAGAAAGTAGTTTTGAAATGATTGGAGTGGTTTTTCGGTGAAATTACGTTGAGTATTTTAGGTCGATAAATTTCACCATAAAGTAAAGGGGTTAACCTTTGGTTTTTCACGATTTTTCGACCAATTTTCAACTTTCGAAATAACGTCAAAATATGAAAGTTTATTGCATAGAAAGTAGTTTTGAAATGATTGGAGTGATTTTTCGGTGAAATTACGTTTAGTATTTTAGGTGGAAAAATTGGACCAAAATGTAAAGGGGTTAACCTTTGGTTTTTCACGATTTTTCGACCAATTTTCAACTTTCGAAATATGGTCTAAATATGAAAGTTTATTAGATAGAAAGTTGTTTTGCACTCATTTGAGTGGTTTTTCGGTCAAATTACGTTGAATATTTTAGGTGGAAAAATTGGACCAAAATGTAAAGGGGTTAACCTTTGGTTTTTCACGATTTTTCGACCAATTTCCAACTTTCGAAATAAGGTCAAAATACGAAAGTTTATTGCATAGAAAGTGGTTTTGCAGTGATTGGAGTGGTTTTTCGGTGAATTCACGTTGACTGTTTTCGGTCGAAAAATTGGACCAAAAAGTAAAGGGGTTAACCTTTGGTTTTTCACGATTTTTCGACAATTTTGGAACTTTCGAAATAACGTCAAAATATGAATGTTTATTGCATGGAGAGTAGTTTTGGAGTGATTACAGTGGTTTTTCGGTCAAATTACGTTGAATATTTTAGGTGGGAAAATTGGACCAAAATGTAAAGGGGTTAACCTTTGGTTTTTCACGATTTTTCGACCAATTTTCAACTTTCGAAATAACGTCAAAATATGAAAGTTTATTTAATAGAAAGTTGTTTTGCACTCATTTGAGTGCTTTTTCCGTCAAATTACGTTGAATATTTTAGGTGGAAAAATTGGACCAAAATGTAAAGGGGTTAACCTTTGGTTTTTCACGATTTTTCGACCAATTTCAAACTTTCGAAATAACGTCAAAATATGAAAGTTTATTGCATAGAAAGTGGTTTTGCAGTGATTGGAGTGGTTTTTCGGTGAATTCACGTTGACTGTTTTCGGTCGAAAAATTGGACCAAAAAGTAAAGGGGTTAACCTTTGGTTTTTCACGATTTTTCGACAATTTTGGAACTTTCGAAATAACGTCAAAATATGAATGTTTATTGCATGGAGAGTAGTTTTGGAGTGATTACAGTGGTTTTTCGGTCAAATTACGTTGAATATTTTAGGTGGGAAAATTGGACCAAAATGTAAAGGGGTTAACCTTTGGTTTTTCACGATTTTTCGACCAATTTTCAACTTTCGAAATAACGTCAAAATATGAAAGTTTATTACATAGAAAGTTGTTTTGCACTCATTTGAGTGCTTTTTCCGTCAAATTACGTTGAATATTTTAGGTGGAAAAATTGGACCAAAATGTAAAGGGGTTAACCTTTGGTTTTTCACGATTTTTCGACCAATTTTCAACTTTCGAAATAACGTCAAAATATGAAAGTTTATTGCATAGAAAGTTGTTTTGCACTCATTTGAGTGCTTTTTCGGTATAATTACGGGAAATATTTTAGGTGGAAAAATTGGACCAAAATGTAAAGGGGTTAACCTTTGGTTTTTCACGATTTTTCGACCAATTTCCAACTTTCGAAATAAGGTCAAAATACGAAAGTTTATTGCATAGAAAGTGGTTTTGCAGTGATTGGAGTGGTTTTTCGGTGAATTCACGTTGACTGTTTTCGGTCGAAAAATTGGACCAAAAAGTAAAGGGGTTAACCTTTGGTTTTTCACGATTTTTCGACAATTTTGGAACTTTCGAAATAACGTCAAAATATGAATGTTTATTGCATGGAGAGTAGTTTTGGAGTGATTACAGTGGTTTTTCGGTCAAATTACGTTGAATATTTTAGGTGGGAAAATTGGACCAAAATGTAAAGGGGTTAACCTTTGGTTTTTCACGATTTTTCGACCAATTTTCAACTTTCGAAATAACGTCAAAATATGAAAGTTTATTTAATAGAAAGTTGTTTTGCACTCATTTGAGTGCTTTTTCCGTCAAATTACGTTGAATATTTTAGGTGGAAAAATTGGACCAAAATGTAAAGGGGTTAACCTTTGGTTTTTCACGATTTTTCGACCAATTTTCAACTTTCGAAATATGGTCTAAATATGAAAGTTTATTGCATAGAAAGTGGTTTTGCATCATTTGAGTGCTTTTTCGGTATAATTACGTTGAATATTTTAGGTGGAAAAATTGGACCAAAATGTAAAGGGGTTAACCTTTGGTTTTTCACGATTTTTCGACCAATTTCCAACTTTCGAAATAAGGTCAAAATACGAAAGTTTATTGCATAGAAAGTGGTTTTGCAGTGATTGGAGTGGTTTTTCGGTGAATTCACGTTGACTGTTTTCGGTCGAAAAATTGGACCAAAAAGTAAAGGGGTTAACCTTTGGTTTTTCACGATTTTTCGACCAATTTTCAACTTTCGAAATAAGGTGAAAATATGAAAGTTTATTGCATAGAAAGTAGTTTTGAAATGATTGGAGTGGTTTTTCGGTGAAATTACGTTGAGTATTTTAGGTCGATAAATTTCACCATAAAGTAAAGGGGTTAACCTTTGGTTTTTCACGATTTTTCGACCAATTTTCAACTTTCGAAATAACGTCAAAATATGAAAGTTTATTGCATAGAAAGTAGTTTTGAAATGATTGGAGTGATTTTTCGGTGAAATTACGTTTAGTATTTTAGGTGGAAAAATTGGACCAAAATGTAAAGGGGTTAACCTTTGGTTTTTCACGATTTTTCGACCAATTTTCAACTTTCGAAATATGGTCTAAATATGAAAGTTTATTAGATAGAAAGTTGTTTTGCACTCATTTGAGTGGTTTTTCGGTCAAATTACGTTGAATATTTTAGGTGGAAAAATTGGACCAAAATGTAAAGGGGTTAACCTTTGGTTTTTCACGATTTTTCGACCAATTTCCAACTTTCGAAATAAGGTCAAAATACGAAAGTTTATTGCATAGAAAGTGGTTTTGCAGTGATTGGAGTGGTTTTTCGGTGAATTCACGTTGACTGTTTTCGGTCGAAAAATTGGACCAAAAAGTAAAGGGGTTAACCTTTGGTTTTTCACGATTTTTCGACAATTTTGGAACTTTCGAAATAACGTCAAAATATGAATGTTTATTGCATGGAGAGTAGTTTTGGAGTGATTACAGTGGTTTTTCGGTCAAATTACGTTGAATATTTTAGGTGGGAAAATTGGACCAAAATGTAAAGGGGTTAACCTTTGGTTTTTCACGATTTTTCGACCAATTTTCAACTTTCGAAATAACGTCAAAATATGAAAGTTTATTTAATAGAAAGTTGTTTTGCACTCATTTGAGTGCTTTTTCCGTCAAATTACGTTGAATATTTTAGGTGGAAAAATTGGACCAAAATGTAAAGGGGTTAACCTTTGGTTTTTCACGATTTTTCGACCAATTTCAAACTTTCGAAATAAGGTTAAAATACGAAAGTTTATTGCATAGAAAGTGGTTTTGCATCATTTGAGTGCTTTTTCGGTATAATTACGTTGAATATTTTAGGTGGAAAAATTGGACCAAAATGTAAAGGGGTTAACCTTTGGTTTTTCACGATTTTTCGACCAATTTCCAACTTTCGAAATAAGGTCAAAATACGAAAGTTTATTGCATAGAAAGTGGTTTTGCAGTGATTGGAGTGGTTTTTCGGTGAATTCACGTTGACTGTTTTCGGTCGAAAAATTGGACCAAAAAGTAAAGGGGTTAACCTTTGGTTTTTCACGATTTTTCGACCAATTTTCAACTTTCGAAATAAGGTGAAAATATGAAAGTTTATTGCATAGAAAGTAGTTTTGAAATGATTGGAGTGGTTTTTCGGTGAAATTACGTTGAGTATTTTAGGTCGATAAATTTCACCATAAAGTAAAGGGGTTAACCTTTGGTTTTTCACGATTTTTCGACCAATTTTCAACTTTCGAAATAACGTCAAAATATGAAAGTTTATTGCATAGAAAGTAGTTTTGAAATGATTGGAGTGATTTTTCGGTGAAATTACGTTTAGTATTTTAGGTGGAAAAATTGGACCAAAATGTAAAGGGGTTAACCTTTGGTTTTTCACGATTTTTCGACCAATTTTCAACTTTCGAAATATGGTCTAAATATGAAAGTTTATTAGATAGAAAGTTGTTTTGCACTCATTTGAGTGGTTTTTCGGTCAAATTACGTTGAATATTTTAGGTGGAAAAATTGGACCAAATTGTAAAGGGGTTAACCTTTGGTTTTTCACGATTTTTCGACCAATTTCCAACTTTCGAAATAAGGTCAAAATACGAAAGTTTATTGCATAGAAAGTGGTTTTGCAGTGATTGGAGTGGTTTTTCGGTGAATTCACGTTGACTGTTTTCGGTCGAAAAATTGGACCAAAAAGTAAAGGGGTTAACCTTTGGTTTTTCACGATTTTTCGACCAATTTTCAACTTTCGAAATAACGTCAAAATATGAAAGTTTATTGCATGGAGAGTAGTTTTGGAGTGATTACAGTGGTTTTTCGGTCAAATTACGTTGAATATTTTAGGTGGGAAAATTGGACCAAAATGTAAAGGGGTTAACCTTTGGTTTTTCACGATTTTTCGACCAATTTTCAACTTTCGAAATAACGTCAAAATATGAAAGTTTATTTAATAGAAAGTTGTTTTGCACTCATTTGAGTGCTTTTTCCGTCAAATTACGTTGAATATTTTAGGTGGAAAAATTGGACCAAAATGTAAAGGGGTTAACCTTTGGTTTTTCACGATTTTTCGACCAATTTCCAACTTTCGAAATAAGGTCAAAATACGAAAGTTTATTGCATAGAAAGTGGTTTTGCAGTGATTGGAGTGGTTTTTCGGTGAATTCACGTTGACTGTTTTCGGTCGAAAAATTGGACCAAAAAGTAAAGGGGTTAACCTTTGGTTTTTCACGATTTTTCGACAATTTTGGAACTTTCGAAATAACGTCAAAATATGAATGTTTATTGCATGGAGAGTAGTTTTGGAGTGATTACAGTGGTTTTTCGGTCAAATTACGTTGAATATTTTAGGTGGGAAAATTGGACCAAAATGTAAAGGGGTTAACCTTTGGTTTTTCACGATTTTTCGACCAATTTTCAACTTTCGAAATAACGTCAAAATATGAAAGTTTATTGCATAGAAAGTTGTTTTGCACTCATTTGAGTGCTTTTTCCGTCAAATTACGTTGAATATTTTAGGTGGAAAAATTGGACCAAAATGTAAAGGGGTTAACCTTTGGTTTTTCACGATTTTTCGACCAATTTTCAACTTTCGAAATAAGGTTAAAATATGAAAGTTTATTGCATAGAAAGTTGGTTTTGCACTCATTTGAGTGCTTTTTCGGTATAATTACGTTGAATATTTTAGGTGGAAAAATTGGACCAAAATGTAAAGGGGTTAACCTTTGGTTTTTCACGATTTTTCGACCAATTTCCAACTTTCGAAATAAGGTCAAAATACGAAAGTTTATTGCATAGAAAGTGGTTTTGCAGTGATTGGAGTGGTTTTTCGGTGAATTCACGTTGACTGTTTTCGGTCGAAAAATTGGACCAAAAAGTAAAGGGGTTAACCTTTGGTTTTTCACGATTTTTCGACCAATTTTCAACTTTCGAAATAACGTCAAAATATGAAAGTTTATTTAATATAAAGTTGTTTTGCACTCATTTGAGTGCTTTTTCCGTCAAATTACGTTGAATATTTTAGGTGGAAAAATTGGACCAAAAAGTAAAGGGGTTAACCTTTGGTTTTTCACGATTTTTCGACCAATTTTCAACTTTCGAAATAACGTCAAAATATGAAAGTTTATTTAATAAAAAGTTGTTTTGCACTCATTTGAGTGCTTTTTCCGTCAAATTACGTTGAATATTTTAGGTGGAAAAATTGGACCAAAATGTAAAGGGGTTAACCTTTGGTTTTTCACGATTTTTCGACCAATTTTCAACTTTCGAAATATGGTCTAAATATGAAAGTTTATTAGATAGAAAGTTGTTTTGCACTCATTTGAGTGGTTTTTCGGTCAAATTACGTTGAATATTTTAGGTGGAAAAATTGGACCAAAATGTAAAGGGGTTAACCTTTGGTTTTTCACGATTTTTCGACCAATTTCCAACTTTCGAAATAAGGTCAAAATACGAAAGTTTATTGCATAGAAAGTGGTTTTGCAGTGATTGGAGTGGTTTTTCGGTGAATTCACGTTGACTGTTTTCGGTCGAAAAATTGGACCAAAAAGTAAAGGGGTTAACCTTTGGTTTTTCACGATTTTTCGACAATTTTGGAACTTTCGAAATAACGTCAAAATATGAATGTTTATTGCATGGAGAGTAGTTTTGGAGTGATTACAGTGGTTTTTCGGTCAAATTACGTTGAATATTTTAGGTGGGAAAATTGGACCAAAATGTAAAGGGGTTAACCTTTGGTTTTTCACGATTTTTCGACCAATTTTCAACTTTCGAAATAACGTCAAAATATGAAAGTTTATTTAATAGAAAGTTGTTTTGCACTCATTTGATTGCTTTTTCCGTCAAATTACGTTGAATATTTTAGGTGGAAAAATTGGACCAAAATGTAAAGGGGTTAACCTTTGGTTTTTCACGATTTTTCGACCAATTTCAAACTTTCGAAATAAGGTTAAAATACGAAAGTTTATTGCATAGAAAGTGGTTTTGCATCATTTGAGTGCTTTTTCGGTATAATTACGTTGAATATTTTAGGTGGAAAAATTGGACCAAAATGTAAAGGGGTTAACCTTTGGTTTTTCACGATTTTTCGACCAATTTCCAACTTTCGAAATAAGGTCAAAATACGAAAGTTTATTGCATAGAAAGTGGTTTTGCAGTGATTGGAGTGGTTTTTCGGTGAATTCACGTTGACTGTTTTCGGTCGAAAAATTGGACCAAAAAGTAAAGGGGTTAACCTTTGGTTTTTCACGATTTTTCGACCAATTTTCAACTTTCGAAATAAGGTGAAAATATGAAAGTTTATTGCATAGAAAGTAGTTTTGAAATGATTGGAGTGGTTTTTCGGTGAAATTACGTTGAGTATTTTAGGTCGATAAATTTCACCATAAAGTAAAGGGGTTAACCTTTGGTTTTTCACGATTTTTCGACCAATTTTCAACTTTCGAAATAACGTCAAAATATGAAAGTTTATTGCATAGAAAGTAGTTTTGAAATGATTGGAGTGATTTTTCGGTGAAATTACGTTTAGTATTTTAGGTGGAAAAATTGGACCAAAATGTAAAGGGGTTAACCTTTGGTTTTTCACGATTTTTCGACCAATTTTCAACTTTCGAAATATGGTCTAAATATGAAAGTTTATTAGATAGAAAGTTGTTTTGCACTCATTTGAGTGGTTTTTCGGTCAAATTACGTTGAATATTTTAGGTGGAAAAATTGGACCAAAATGTAAAGGGGTTAACCTTTGGTTTTTCACGATTTTTGACCAATTTCCTACTTTCGAAATAAGGTCAAAATACGAAAGTTTATTGCATAGAAAGTGGTTTTGCAGTGATTGGAGTGGTTTTTCGGTGAATTCACGTTGACTGTTTTCGGTCGAAAAATTGGACCAAAAAGTAAAGGGGTTAACCTTTGGTTTTTCACGATTTTTCGACCAATTTCCAACTTTCGAAATAAGGTGAAAATATGAAAGTTTATTGCATAGAAAGTAGTTTTGAAATGATTGGAGTGGTTTTTCGGTGAAATTACGTTGAGTATTTTAGGTGGAAAAATTGGACCAAAAAGTAAAGGGGTTAACCTTTGGTTTTTCACGATTTTTCGACCAATTTTCAACTTTCGAAATAAGGTCAAAATATGAAAGTTTATTACATAGAAAGTTGTTTTGCACTCATTTGAGTGTTTTTTCGGTCAAATTACGTTGAATATTTTAGGTGGAAAAATTGGACCAAAATGTAAAGGGGTTAACCTTTGGTTTTTCACGATTTTTCGACCAATTTTCAACTTTCGAAATAACGTCAAAATATGAAAGTTTATTTAATAGAAAGTTGTTTTGCACTCATTTGAGTGCTTTTTCCGTCAAATTACGTTGAATATTTTAGGTGGAAAAATTGGAAAAAAATGTAAAGGGGTTAACCTTTGGTTTTTCACGATTTTTCGACCAATTTCCAACTTTCGAAATAAGGTCAAAATACGAAAGTTTATTGCATAGAAAGTGGTTTTGCAGTGATTGGAGTGGTTTTTCGGTGAATTCACGTTGACTGTTTTCGGTCGAAAAATTGGACCAAAAAGTAAAGGGGTTAACCTTTGGTTTTTCACGATTTTTCGACCAATTTTCAACTTTCGAAATAACGTCAAAATATGAAAGTTTATTGCATAGAAAGTAGTTTTAAATGATTGGAGTGGTTTTTCGGTGAAATTACGTTGAATATTTTAGGTGGAAAAATTTCACCAAAAAGTAAAGGGGTTAACCTTTGGTTTTTCACGATTTTTCGATCAATTTCCAACTTTCGAAATATGGTCTAAATATGAAAGTTTATTAGATAGAAAGTTGTTTTGCACTCATTTGAGTGCTTTTTCGGTAAAATTACGGTAAATATTTTAGGTGGAAAAATTGGACCAAAATGTAAAGGGGTTAACCTTTGGTTTTTCACGATTTTTCGACCAATTTCCAACTTTCGAAATAAGGTCAAAATACGAAAGTTTATTGCATAGAAAGTGGTTTTGCAGTGATTGGAGTGGTTTTTCGGTGAATTCACGTTGACTGTTTTCGGTCGAAAAATTGGACCAAAAAGTAAAGGGGTTAACCTTTGGTTTTTCACGATTTTTCGACCAATTTTCAACTTTCGAAATAACGTCAAAATATGAAAGTTTATTGCATAGAAAGTAGTTTTGAAATGATTGGAGTGGTTTTTCGGTGAAATTACGTTGAGTATTTTAGGTCGAAAAATTTCACCAAAAAGTAAAGGGGTTAACCTTTGGTTTATTACGATTTTTCGACCAATTTCCAACTTTCGAAATAAAGTCAAAATACGAACGTTTATTGCATAGAAAGTGGTTTTGCAGTGATTGGAGTGGTTTTTCGGTGAATTCACGTTGACTGTTTTCGGTCGAAAAATTGGAAAAAAAAGTAAAGGGGTTAACCTTTGGTTTTTCACGATTTTTCGACCAATTTTCAACTTTCGAAATAAGGTGAAAATATGAAAGTTTATTGCATAGAAAGTAGTTTTGAAATGATTGGAGTGGTTTTTCGGTGAAATTACGTTGAGTATTTTAGGTCGAAAAATTTCACCAAAGTAAAGGGGTTAACCTTTGGTTTTTCACGATTTTTCGACCAATTTTCAACTTTCGAAATAACGTCAAAATATGAAAGTTTATTGCATAGAAAGTAGTTTTGAAATGATTGGAGTGGCTTTTCGGTGAAATTACGTTGAGTATTTTAGGTGGAAAAATTTCACCAAAAAGTAAAGGGGTTAACCTTTGGTTTTTCACGATTTTTAGACCAATTTCCAACTTTCGAAATAACGTCAAAATATGAAAGTTTATTGCATAGAAAGTAGTTTTGAAATGATTGGAGTGGTTTTTCGGTGAAATTACGTTGAGTATTTTATGTGGAAAAATTGCACCAAAAAGTAAAGGGGTTAACCTTTGGTTTTTCACGATTTTTAGACCAATTTCCAACTTTCGAAATAACGTCAAAATATGAAAGTTTATTGCATAGAAAGTAGTTTTGAAATGATTGGAGTGGTTTTTCGGTGAAATTACGTTGAGTATTTTAGGTGGAAAAATTTCACCAAAAAGTAAAGGGGTTAACCTTTGGTTTTTCACGATTTTTCGACCAATTTTCAACTTTCGAAATAACGTCAAAATATGAAAGTTTATTGCATAGAAAGTAGTTTTGAAATGATTGGAGTGGTTTTTCGGTGAAATTACGTTGAGTATTTTAGGTCGAAAAATTTCACCAAAAAGTAAAGGGGTTAACCTTTGGTTTTTCACGATATTTCGACCAATTTTCAACTTTCGAAATAACGTCAAAATATGAAAGTTTATTAAATAGAAAGTTGTTTTGCACACATTTGAGTGCTTTTTCGGTGAAATTACGTTGAGTATTTTAGGTCGAAAAATTTCACCAAAAAGTAAAGGGGTTAACCTTTGGTTTTTCACGATTTTTCGACCAATTTTCAACTTTCGAAATATGGTCTAAATATGAACGTTTATTAGATAGAAAGTTGTTTTGCACTCATTTGAGTGCTTTTTCCGTAAAATTACGTTGAATATTTTAGGTGGAAAAATTGGACCAAAATGTAAAGGGGTTAACCTTTGGTTTTTCACGATTTTTCTACCAATTTTCAACTTTCGAAATATGGTCTAAATATGAACGTTTATTAGATAGAAAGTTGTTTTGCACTCATTTGAGTGCTTTTTTTGTAAAATTACGGGAAATATTTTAGGTGGAAAAATTGGACCAAAATGTAAAGGGGTTAACCTTTGGTTTTTCACGATTTTTCGACCAATTTCCAACTTTCGAAATAAGGTCTAAATATGAAAGTTTATTACATAGAAAGTTGTTTTGCACTCATTTGAGTGGTTTTTCCGTCAAATTACGTTGAATATTTTAGGTGGAAAAATTGGACCAAAAAGTAAAGGGGTTAACCTTTGGTTTTTCACGATTTTTCGACCAATTTTCAACTTTCGAAATAAGATCTAAATATGAAAGTTTATTACATAGAAAGTTGTTTTGCACCCATTTAAGTGCTTTTCCGTCAAATTACGTTGAATATTTTAGGTGGAAAAATTAACCAAAAAGTAAAGGGGTTAACCTTTGGTTTTTCACGATTTTTCGACCAATTTTCAACTTTCGAAATAACGTCAAAATATGAAAGTTTATTACATAGAAAGTTGTTTTGCACTCATTTGAGTGCTTTTTCGGTCAAATTACGTTGAATATTTTAGGTGGAAAAATTGGACTAAAAAGTAAAGGGGTTAACCTTTGGTTTTTCACGATTTTTCGACCAATTTTCAACTTTCGAAATAACGTCAAAATATGAAAGTTTATTACATAGAAATTTGTTTTGCACTCATTTGAGTGCTTTTTCGGTATAATTACGTTGAATATTTTAGGTGGAAAAATTGGACCAAAAAGTAAAGGGGTTAACCTTTGGTTTTTCACGATTTTTCTACCAATTTTCAAATTTCGAAATAACGTCAAAATATGAACGTTTATTACATAGAAAGTTGTTTTGCACTTATTTGAGTGCTTTTTCGGTCAAATTACGTTGAATATTTTAGGTGGAAAAATTGGAACAAAATGTAAAGGGGTTAAACTTTGGTTTTTCACGATTTTTCGACCAATTTTCAACTTTCGAAATAACGTCAAAATATAAAAGTTTATTTAATAGAAAGTTGTTTTGCACTCATTTGAGTGCTTTTTCCGTCAAATTACGTTGAATATTTTAGGTCGAAAATTTGGACCAAAATGTAAAGGGGTTAACCTTTGGTTTTTCACGATTTTTCGACCAATTTTCAACTTTCGAAATAATGTCAAAATATGAAAGTTTATTACATAGAAAGTTGTTTTGCACTCATTTGAGTGCTTTTTCGGTCAAATTACGTTGAATATTTTAGGTGGAAAATTGGACTAAAAAGTAAAGGGGTTAACCTTTGGTTTTTCACGATTTTTCGACCAATTTTCAACTTTCGAAATAACGTCAAAATATGAAAGTTTATTACATAGAAAGTTGTTTTGCACTCATTTGAGTGCTTTTTCGGTATAATTGCGTTGAATATTTTAGGTGGAAAAATTGGACCAAAAAGTAAAGGGGTTAACCTTTGGTTTTTCACGATTTTTCGACCAATTTTCAACTTTCGAAATAACGTCAAAATATGAAAGTTTATTACATAGAAAGTTGTTTTGCACTTATTTGAGTGCTTTTTCGGTCAAATTACGTTGAATATTTTAGGTGGAAAAATTGGACCAAAATGTAAAGGGGTTAACCTTTGGTTTTTCACGATTTTTTGACCAATTTTCAACTTTCGAAATAACGTCAAAATATGAAAGTTTATTTAATAGAAAGTTGTTTTGCACTTATTTGAGTGCTTTTTCCGTCAAATTACGTTGAATATTTTAGGTCGAAAATTTGGACCAAAATGTAAAGGGGTTAACCTTTGGTTTTTCACGATTTTTCGTCCAATTTTCAACTTTCGAAATAACGTCAAAATATGAAAGTTTATTTAATAGAAATTTTTTTTGCACTCATTTGAGTGCTTTTTCCGTCAAATTACGTTGAATATTTTAGGTGGAAAAATTGGACCAAAATGTAAAGGGGTTAATCTTTGGTTTTTCACGATTTTTCGACAAATTTTCAACTTTCGAAATATGGTCTAAATATGAACGTTTATTAGATAGAAAGTTGTTTTGCACTCATTTGAGTGCTTTTTTGGTAAAATTACGGGAAATATTTTAGGTGGAAAAATTGGACCAAAATGTAAAGGGGTTAACCTTTGGTTTTTCACGATTTTTCGACCAATTTCCAACTTTCGAAATAAGGTCTAAATATGAAAGTTTATTACATAGAAAGTTGTTTTGCACTCATTTGAATGCTTTTTCCGTCAAATTACGTTGAATATTTTAGGTGGAAAAATTGGACCAAAAAGTAAAGGGGTTAACCTTTGGTTTTTCACGATTTTTCGACCAATTTTCAACTTTCGAAATAAGGTCTAAATATGAAAGTTTATTACATAGAAAGTTGTTTTGCACCCATTTGAGTGCTTTTTCCGTCAAATTACGTTGAATATTTTAGGTGGAAAAATTTCACCAAAAAGTAAAGGGGTTAACCTTTGGTTTTTCACGATTTTTCGACCAATTTTCAACTTTCGAAATAACGTCAAAATATGAAAGTTTATTACATAGAAAGTTGTTTTGCACTCATTTGAGTGCTTTTTCGGTCAAATTACGTTGAATATTTTAGGTGGAAAAATTGGACCAAAAAGTAAAGGGGTTAACCTTTGGTTTTTCACGATTTTTCGACCAATTTTCAACTTTCGAAATAACGTCAAAATATGAAAGTTTATTACATAGAAAGTTGTTTTGCACTCATTTGAGTGCTTTTTCGGTATAATTACGTTGAATATTTTAGGTGGAAAAATTGGACCAAAAAGTAAAGGGGTTAACCTTTGGTTTTTCACGATTTTTCGACCAATTTTCAAATTTCGAAATAACGTCAAAATATGAACGTTTATTACATAGAAAGTTGTTTTGCACTTATTTGAGTGCTTTTTCGGTCAAATTACGTTGAATATTTTAGGTGGAAAAATTGGAACAAAATGTAAAAGGGTTAACCTTTGGTTTTTCACGATTTTTCGACCAATTTTCAACTTTCGAAATAACGTCAAAATATGAAAGTTTATTTAATAGAAAGTTGTTTTGCACTCATTTGAGTGCTTTTTCCGTCAAATTACGTTGAATATTTTAGGTCGAAAATTTGGACCAAAATGTAAAGGGGTTAACCTTTGGTTTTTCACGATTTTTCGACCAATTTTCAACTTTCGAAATAACGTCAAAATATGAATGTTTATTTAATAGAAAGTTGTTTTGCACTCATTTGAGTGCTTTTTCCGTCAAATTACGTTGAATATTTTAGGTGGAAAAATTGGACCAAAAAGTAAAGGGGTTAACCTTTGGTTTTTCACGATTTTTCGACCAATTTTCAACTTTCGAAATATGGTCTAAATATGAAAGTTTATTAGATAGAAAGTTGTTTTGCACTCATTTGAGTGCTTTTTTGGTAAAATTACGGGAAATATTTTAGGTGGAAAAATTGGACCAAAATTGTAAAGGCGTTAACCTTTGGTTTTTGACGATTTTTCGACAAATTTCCAACTTTCGAAAAAAGGTCAAAATACGAAAGTTTATTGCATAGAAAGTGGTTTTGCAGTGATTGGAGTGGTTTTCCGGTGAATTCACGTTGACTGTTTTCGGTCGAAAAATTGGACCAAAAAGTAAAGGGGTTAACCTTTGGTTTTTCACGATTTTTCGACCAATTTTCAACTTTCGAAATAAGGTGAAAATATGAAAGTTTATTGCATAGAAAGTAGTTTTGAAATGATTGGAGTGGTTTTTCAGTGAAATTACGTTGAGTATTTTAGGTCGAAAAATTTCACCAAAAAGTAAAGGGGTTAACCTTTGGTTTTTCACGATTTTTCGACCAATTTTCAACTTTCGAAATATGGTCTAAATATGAAAGTTTATTAGATAGAAAGTTGTTTTGCACTCATTTGAGTGCTTTTTCGGTAAAATTACGGTAAATATTTTAGGTGGAAAAATTGGACCAAAATGTAAAGGGGTTAACCTTTGGTTTTTCACGATTTTTCGACCAATTTCCAACTTTCGAAATAAGGTCAAAATACGAAAGTTTATTGCATAGAAAGTGGTTTTGCAGTGATTGGAGTGGTTTTTCGGTGAATTCACGTTGACTGTTTTCGGTCGAAAAATTGGTCCAAAAAGTAAAGGGGTTAAACTTTGGTTTTTGACGATTTTTCGACAATTTTGGAACTTTCGAAATAACGTCAAAATATGAATGTTTATTGCATGGAGAGTAGTTTTGGAGTGATTACAGTGGTTTTTCGGTCAAATTACGTTGAGTATTTTAGGTCGAAAAATTTCACGAAAATGTAAAGGGGTTAACCTTTGGTTTTTCACGATTTTTCGACCAATTTTCAACTTTTGAAATAACGTCAAAATATGAAAGTTTATTTAATAGAAAGTTGTTTTGCACTCATTTGAGTGCTTTATCGGTCAAATTACGTTGAATATTTTAGGTGGAAAAATTGGACCAAAATGTAAAGGGGTTAAACTTTGGTTTTTCACGATTTTTCGACCAATTTTCAACTTTCGAAATAACGTCAAAATATGAAAGTTTATTTAATAGAAAGTTTTTTTGCACTTATTTGAGTGCTTTTTCCGTCAAATTACGTTGAATATTTTAGGTCGAAAATTTGGACCAAAATGTAAAGGGGTTAACCTTTGGTTTTTCACGATTTTTCGACCAATTTTCAACTTTCGAAATAACGTCAAAATATGAAAGTTTATTTAATAGAAAGTTGTTTTGCACTCATTTGAGTGCTTTTTCCGTCAAATTACGTTGAATATTTTAGGTCGAAAAATTTCACCAAAAAGTAAAGGGGTTAACCTTTGGTTTTTCACGATTTTTCGATCAATTTTCAACTTTCGAAATATGGTCTAAATATGAACGTTTATTAGATAGGAAGTTGTTTTGCACTCATTTGAGTGCTTTTTCGGTAAAATTACGGGAAATATTTTAGGTGGAAAAATTGGACCAAAAAGTAAAGGGGTTAACCTTTGGTTTTTGACGATTTTTCGACCAATTTCCAACTTTCGAAATAAGGTCTAAATAATAAAGTTTCTTACATAGAAAGTTGTTTTGCACTCATTTGAGTGCTTTTTCGGTCAAATTACGTTGAATATTTTAGGTGGAAAAATTGGACCAAAATGTGAAGGGGTTAACCTTTGGTTTTTCACGATTTTTCGACCAATTTTCAACTTTCGAAATAACGTCAAAATATGAAAGTTTCTTACATAGAAAGTTGTTTTGCACTCATTTGAGTTGTTTTTCGGTCAAATTACGTTGAATATTTTAGGTTGAAAAATTGGACCAAAATGTAAAGGGGTTAACCTTTGGTTTTTCACGATTTTTCGACCAATTTTCAACTTTCGAAATAACGTCAAAATATGAAAGTTTATTACTTAGAAAGTTGTTTTCCACTCATTTGAGTGCTTTTTCGGTAAAATTACGGGAAATATTTTAGGTGGAAAAATTGGACCAAAATGTAAAGGGGTTAACCTTTGGTTTTTCACGATTTTTCGACCAATTTTCAACTTTCGAAATAACGTCAAAATATGAAAGTTTATTACTTAGAAAGTTGTTTTGCACTCATTTGAGTGCTTTTTCGGTAAAATTACGGGAAATATTTTAGGTGGAAAAATTGGATCAAAATGTAAAGGGGTTAACCTTTGGTTTTTCACGATTTTTCGACCAATTTTCAACTTTCGAAATAACGTCAAAATATGAAAGTTTATTACATAGAAAGTTGTTTTGCACTCATTTGAGTGCTTTTTTGGTAAAATTACGGGAAATATTTTAGGTGGAAAAATTGGATCAAAATGTAAAGGGGTTACCTTTGGTTTTTGACGATTTTTCGATCAATTTCGAACTTTCGATAAGGTCAAAATATGAAAGTAGTTTTGCACTCATTTGAGTGCTTTTTCGGTCAAATTACGGTAAATATTTTAGGTCGAAAAATTGGACCAAAAAGTAAAGGGATTAAACCATGGTTTTTGAGGAATTTTGGAGCGATTTTAAACTTATGTTAAAACGTCAGAAACTGCACGTTTAGGCTAAGTAATTAAGTTTCATCGTTTTTACTGTCATTTTAAAGCAAAAAATGAATGATGTCGAGGCGGAAAATCTTCACCAAAAAGTAAAGGGGTGAAGCTCTTTTTGGTATTTTTCTACGAAGGCGACACTTCGAAAATAGGTATAAAAGAAAATGTTAAATCAGAAAAGTTTTGGCGAAGTAAATGTAACTTGGAATCGATTTAACTTGAATTGTTCGAAAGATTCCATGAAGAGTTCGTCAGCGAAATCCCGAATATTGATACTTTATATAAAATGGTAGAACATGGTAGAACGAAGATATTTCGCCTAATTGCCTGGTAAGTGGATTGACTTAACATACCTTAAAATCATCCATTGCTGAAGGGTTTAATCGCGAACACCAGGGGTTAGAAGGTATCAAAAAAAAAAAAGAATGGAATACTCCGTAGGCAGTTATCATCCAAAAAAATACGTATCGACGCTTCGAGCGAGCAATCTTTGTCACAGAAAAATGCACATCGAGTGTTAGGGGTTACTTCGACTTGAGAGTCAAAGTACTGAGAACGATATATTAAACGATTAGGGAAGTTGGAGAATTTCACAACTCTGTGGCCGAGATATCCGAATTGTAAATCGCAGATCTCGTACACAACGAACAATAAGCGTACTTCAGCTTATGAGCGTGAAGCGTGCAAAGATAACTGTAAGATCTGGCCATTTTTCAAAGGATGGGTAGTTTGGTAATGGTAGAAAACAGCGGCAATTCTTAAAGTTATCCGAGATCCACCAGTTACGACGCTACAAATTCGGATTTCCTTCTTCAAGCTGACACAGGACCGAACGTCATTTCCTTCACAATGGTACTCCACGAATAGAAATGAAAAGCAGTCTTCGCCATAGCAGGAGAAAAAATTTAAAAAAGATTGCTGTATGACCTTTAAGTTGCCTTTACGGTTAAAGTAAGCGACCGTTTTAGACTTCTAGCGGGCACAAGCAGTACTATATCTGCAATTATAGTCTACTAGCCAGGGTACCCGGGCTGCGCCCGGGATTATGGAGAACAAATCAAAGAGTTCCCTTTTCTTTCAAATTTGATTTTAGAAAATTGAATGGTTCCTCACGAAGAATTGTGCACAGAATACCAGAGCTATGTGTAGATGTTGTTTCTGTACCATGGTTTCTTTTTTGTTATTTTCTGAGGTATGATAGCCGTTACTCATCTGGTCATGGTGAGTTCGAATATGTAATTGAATCTTCTGCAAGCCTTGCGGATCTGGAGTTTTAAGGTAACAGACAAACGCAGTGACGCTCTCAATTTATATATATACAGAAACCATAAGAATAAAATGAAGAATTCTTTGTTTCTCGCCTTCCATCAATGCTGTATTTTAACGTCCTTTGAAAATGCGAAGCTTGCAACATCTCAGCTGAATGGTTTTGCATCGTCGTGCGCATTGAAACAACATTGACTAGGGGAATTCATTCTTTCAATACAAAGTGATTATTTTAAAACTGTTCCAACTAAATTTGTCAACGATTGTCCTCCCCAACTCACAAATGCGATAAACCCTTTCCCGCAAATCAGAATAACAAATTACAACAGCCCGAATGAAACAACGCAAAAAAACCCAGAAGGACAACATGCATGAAAGAGTTAACACGCCCATGAGATAATATAAAGATGTTGCTGATCATTAACTTTCTAGATTATCATTTATATTTAAGTAAGTTAAACGTAACCTTCAGCGTCCCCCTAAGAGAATGTTCTGTCAAAATTACTTTTAAAAAAGCTGATTAACGAACAGCTTGAACTCTACAGTAAGCAGTGAAGGTGAAAGGAGTAGAAAAAAATGGTATTAGAGAAGGAGATACCATAACCCAGAAAATTGTTTTGAAACTGAACGCTGTTAGGTAGGATTTAAAGCGCCCAAAACTTTGTTGAAAAATCCATTTTTAAAGACATGTTCAAAGACAAAGTTTTGGTGTTTGCGAAGCGTTCTTAAGAGTTTTCACCGACTGTCAACAACTTGTCAACAATTACAATTGCATAACTGGGCCGTCTCTGCTTGCACAAAGACTACAAAAGACGTGCCTATAGTCCCGCTTGATCAGTGTGATGTTGTTGAAGAACAGTGAACTAAAATATGTTAGAGTCGTAAAACTAATACCATGGCGTTACTGGATTCCTTTTTAGGCCGCAATGTTATTACATACAAGGATTTCCGCATTGCCTTCATTTTTGTAAACATTCCCCACCCTCGAAAACCAAGGGAAAAAATAAACAGAATTGAAAGCTTTTAAACGTTTGAGCAATTGGTAGTCTTCGCGTGTGAGTAGAAAGTTTGGTGGTGCAAAGTTCTACTTACACGCGAAGAATGCCATTTGCTCAAACGTTTAAAAGATGATAAGAATATCATTATCATGAAACTTGAGAAAGGAGAACTGTGCGCAGTATCCTTGCCGACCAACACTAAATACTCAACGTGCGGCTCCTTGAAGGTTAAAAACAATCAAAACCAAATACATTATCTTTTACCCTGTTGCAAAACTGAAGTAAAGAAGTGGTACTAATGCGAAGTGATTCTTCACCCAGAGTCTGTTTGGAAAACATAATACCATCACATGCCACCCCTGTTAGCAAGGTAAAACCGACGAAATATTTTACTTTGGTGTAATTACAGGTGATTATCGAAAATCCCGCGTGGTGATTGGCCCGAATATTACCTTATAATACTGGACATTCACCTCCAGGTGAACATAACATGGCGGCTACATTCGTAAACGTTACCTAGAAATTTTTAAAACAGCTAGTTCACTACTTTGTCTCAAATAATTACCCGTGTAATTATACGAATCAACATTTATATTCCACATGGCTCGGTTTCCTTTCTTTTGGGGGAATATATTCAATATCCCCTATCAATTAACTGCCTAAAAGGCTGGTGGCACTTTCTATCAGCAAATGGGGAATGCGGAGCCATAAACAATGAAGACAATGGTATAACAATGAATTTAAATTCCCCTTTAATATTCCCCTTTAATATTCCCCTTTAATATTCCCCTTTAATATTCCCCTTTAATATTCCCCTTTAATATTCCCCTTTAATATTCCCCTTTAATATTCCCCTTTAATATTCCCCTTTAATATTCCCCTTTAATATTCCCCTCTGATATTCCCCCTAAATATTCTACTGTAATATTCCCCGCGCCACTCCTCATCTTCCTTCTAATTTAAAAAGAAATAAGGAACAACAAGTACACTTCAGCAATATACATTTTAAGTAAAGCTTATATTCCGTGGCCGAGATATTTAAGCGATATATAAACCTGACGGCAAAGCCCGAAGGTTGATATATCTCTTAAACTCCGAGGTCAAGGTATTTAACCGACTTATATCATCGTTGGTGAAGTTTCAAAAGAAGTATTTAACTTGCCCGACAAACGTATAGAAATGGCGAAATTTCGCTAGAAAGTTCATGAATATCCTTGTGAGGTTTATAAGTTAGTTATGAACCTCTCGAGAACAAAAGAAACTGAGCCAACGATGATATAACAAGTGTTATAAACACGTAAAACATCTCACATTTTAAGTACTACTGAGCAGTTGCATATATCGAGAGCACATGACTTAGCTCGGGAAACGCTATGGTCCACCATAAATTCCTTTGTTGTTGGCCATTCATGAAGCAATCCTTGCTTCTTTGTAAAACTTCTGAAACGGACTTATCTTTTCAGCTAATCCTTTGGTAGGTATGAAGAGAACTTATATACTTATGACCTGTTCAGTTGGATTCGATTCAACGCTAATTTTGTGTTCAAAAAACCTCGTCCAACTCACCACTCATGTTTACCAAGTTCAAGCATATTAAACCAATCAAACAAATCACTTTGCAATTTAAATATACTTGTTCAAAATCCCACTACAGATGTTCGTACATCTATTGTATTATTTCAGTCCTTTAGATACGCATTCCAAAAGATCCTTAGAACAAAAGCATCTCTTTGCAATTGTCTCTCAAATCAACCTCGTCCATGTGGAATATAAGTAAGTTATCTTGAGGCCCCTCGGGGATATGTTGTGATAAGTGAATGTTACTGAATCGTCCCCTCGACTCCGTCTCGCGAATTATTCAACAATATTCACTTCGCCTTCGAGGAATAAGCGTTAAATATTGAAGGGAACTGGTATATATATATACAGCACCAGTCACCAAGCCACATTATGCTTGCAACTCGTAGCAAAATGCTTTATGTATATCTAAATCTTTTTGAGTAGTATACATTTTATCACAAGCCTCACAAACAAACGTGTTTACGGGTTCGTAAACCGTCGTAGAGGCGTCGTCACGTGCACCATTGTGCGCGTGCTCTCTTTCTGCAGCTTGTTTCTCACTGCCATGTGGCAAGAAATCAGTCACAGTCTTACCACTTGCTGCTAATTTAGCACTAAGAGCTTTGGCCTGACGTTTTTCCAAAACTTTCTCACGACTTATTTGGAAGCCGTTCTTTTGATTCGGTTTTGAATCGGAAGGAGGTCTGGGGCGGTAATTGTCGGGATGTGGTCGGACACCTTGTCTGACGTTTGTGGCAGAAGCTGAAGTGTTCTGGTTACCAGTCTTCTGCGAATCGGACGTAGACCTAAGAAGTGAAACAACGGACAAAGAGAAGTAGGGGATGTATGGGGACATTAAAGGAATCACCATAACTTGGGATTGAAAAGGGATTGAACCCATCAAAAAGATGGAAGCAGCCAGCAGGTCATGGAGGAATGGTAACTAGAATGGCGACAGTGATGAATTGGATTTTTTCCTAGTAACAAACCTGCGATTATCGAAGCTGAAATGAAAAGAATAAAAAAAAAAGTTAATGTTTATGCAGCGAACTCATTCACCATGAAGGCGTTTTTCAACGAGGACCTGCACAATAAATATGACACAAGCAATTACTACGACTTGTATTTAACAAATAGAAAATAGTTTGGGGGGGTCTCTGTGCTGTGATAAACATGAATGGCGTCATTTCAACGAGAAAAATGCTAAGGGAAAACACGAGGCGTAGCCGAGTGTTTTCTGGTATTTTTCTCGTCGAAATGAAATTTCTTGTCTCTACAGGGCAGCTATTTCGTATTTGTTTTGTGAAATAACCAAGGTTTTTTCGAGTTTTCGTGACGTCAGCCGTGTCTCTGTACTCAGAGAAAATGAGGTTCGTCCAACCAGTGAGTACGTAGAATATCTATTATTTTATAATGAACAAATAGAAAATTGCTTGAGTGTTTCTATGTAGTGATAGAAATATTAACAACTTTATGCCTTGAGTTTTCAGTAGACATTTTTCCGGTTGAAATGGAGTTATGAATACTTCAATCACAGTATCGCAGGTGTTCGAACTGATGACCGTTCTGGTCCAGGCACTGCTAATAACGCGGACTGATGGAATTGCAAACATTACGAATTATGATCATTTCATTTGGTATTTGGGTGCATTCTCTTTCAGTTGCTGCTCTCAACTCATTGATTGTTGCAGGTTTTGTGCTATAAACCTTATCTATGACGTATCCCCATAACAAAAACTCCAGAGGTGTGAGGTCTGGTGAACGTAGGGGAAATTCAATGCTATCTCTTCGCCCAATCTATCTGTTCGGCAGATTTTTGTAAGATACGAGGCTCTCACATCACGATGGTAGTGGGGAGGTGCTCCATCTTGCTAGAAATAAAACTCCTCATCTCCAAATTGCTCACGAATGCGTGGCATTCGAAAGAAAGTTTGAGTGAGTTATAATCATTCAAAGTGTGTATACATTTTTTGGGGGGCACCCTGTATATCCTCAAGTTTATATATATATATATATACTTAGAAACTTTTCTTAACACAATGTCAAGCGTTTTGTTAACTAAGTTTAACATTGACTCATAGAGAACGAAGGCTTGCAATCGCAAACTTAGAAACCTGACCTGTATCGACTGGACTGAATACGTTTGCATATATGTATATCTACATCTACATCTACATCTACATCTACGTTTACATATATGTAAAATCATTTGGTCCAATAGATACTGATCAGGTTTCTAAGTTCCCAGTTGAAAGCCTTTGTCCTCTGTGAGTCGATGTTGGACTTAATGACGTTTTAATAGCTGAATTCGTAAGAAAAATATCTGAAAGTGCACTCAGTGAAGTTGTGCAACAAGAAAATGTTGAGATTACTCCTGACTTGAGATTTCAGATACTTAATCACCTTTTATTCCCCCCCAAAACTGAAAGAATGGAGACCTATAGTAATTACAGAGGAATAGTCAACAGTTGGAGCTTATTTTTCAAGGCTTTATGCTTTAACGTCTGATAACTCCATGCTTTACCATATATTAGATTTGAGTAATCTTAGGCTAAAAATTTAGTTCAAATTTCGAAGTCCAAAATTTTCGCCAAAACGTTAAGGGGTTAACCCATGTTTTTTGACAATTTTTCGAGCAGTCTCAAACAATCAAAAAAAGGTTCAAAATGAAAGTTTAGCCCAAGGAACAAGTTTTGTCTTTATTTAGTGATTTCAGGCCAAAATTCAGTTCAGTTTTCGATGTAGAAAAATTTCACGAAAAACTAAAGGGGTTAACCTATGGTTTTTCACGATTTTTCGATCTTACTTAATTACAGCAGAAAAGTCAATAGTTGAAAGGCTCTTTTTTTTCCTCAAGGCATTAGACGACTTTATGCTTTACCAAATATTACTTGTGACAGTATGAAGTAGTTTGATTCATGAACATATGAATAGTTATGATCCAGTAGCGGGCAGGCAGCACCGATATAAATGCCGTGATTCAACTCACGTCGAATAACTGATAATTACCTGTTACTTCTGTGGTGTACTGTGTTAACACGATCTTTATTTCCACTTCTTGATCTTTCATCACGAGGATTCCATAACAAAACTGGTTCATCCATCTTTGCAACATAAAAAGGAACGGACATTGTCAACCAAGATGGTTCTTAAAGTTACAACAGGGATATCAACAAAGAAGCACGCCACATTATCAAGGGGGCTGGGTACGGAACGTGGAAGGGGTGAAATCGGTGTAAGGTTGGGGTGGAGTGACATGGAATGTAATGTAGTGCGGAGAGATGGGGTTAAGTGGAGTGTTGCAACCTGAGATGGAACGGGGTACGTTGGAAACTGATAAATAGTGCAGAGTTGCTTTTACAAGATCAAAATAAGGAGTAGGTCACATTGGTCGTCAGGTACAGTATAATACAACTACTCTGGTGTTGAATCTAGTTCATATTATGTAGTATAAGTCAGTTTAGATTTTGTCAGAGATCGGATCATCTAAATTACGGGTTTCCTCTTCATCTAAATTTCCATTAAACGTATAATATATATATATATATATATATATATATATATATATATATTATATATATATATTATATATATATATATTATATATATATATTATATATATATATTATATATATATTATATATATATATATATATATATATATATATATATTATACGTTTAATGGAAATTTAGAATAAATGAACGGTTACTCGAGTTTCACGCTGTGAAGCGATCTTCAGACCCCGTGAAACTCGAGACACTGTTCATTTATTCTAAATTTCCATTAAACGTACAATACGTAGCTCCACAACTTGATTGTGTTGAGCATTGTCGTGATATTTAGTGGACATCCAAGTCTATTAAGTATATATATATATATTACTTATCAAAAACCTCCTTGCCCCAAGTTTCAAAACCATTTATAGCTGCCAATATAAAACTTTTAAAAACCTTATAAAACTTTATTTCAACGTTTCGGGGCGCTGCCCCATTCTTGACAAAGGGGGCTATATATACACATATATATAAAATGTTTCATATAAAAGTTTCATATATATATATATATATATACACCAATGATGAGTACCACGAAGGTTACAGCGTTGGAAAGAAAATATAGAGCGCTCAATACCGTTACTGGTAGAGCGAATAAGTAAATATAAAAGACAAAATTTTGCTGTCGCTACTCTGAGTTTCACGCGCTCAGGCGATCATCAGGCAACTGTTGCCTGATGATCGCCTGAGCGCGTGATACTCAGAGTAGCGACAGCAAAATTTTGTCTTTTATATTTACTTATATATATATTCACTGTATGAGTTAAAAATGTGTAATCCAGGCATATTATGAAATTTCTTGAACGTGGTCCTCCGGATTTACGGTTTTGGTCTTATTCATTTCATATATCTGCTCTATCTTACAAGATATTGAGCACTGTACATAAAGTCAATATAGAAACTGATTGTATTATATATATATATATATATATATGAAACTTTTATATGAAACTGTAATACTAAAAAAAAAATTACTAAAAAATATACTAATATATGTAAAAATATTCTATTAAACTATTTCAATATTCTAATAAAATATTTTTAAAAAAGAAGCTATATAAATGTATATTTTTTGTTATATATATATATATATATATATATATATATATATATTCAAAAAAATGTGGTTCGAATACAGGTATGGTTATATATCAAAGAATTATATAACCAACATTTATTTATTTAGCAACGTGTTTCACCACTTTTTCGTGGCTCGTCAGGCTACAATGAATTCAGTTATGTTCTTCGTGACGTCATTAATATTATCAACTTTGTGAAGGTTTATGGTATTGTGTCCTTCTGTATTTCATATATATATATATATATATATATATATATATGAAATACATGAAATATACATATAAGTGATATAAATATTCAGGAAAAGACAAATATTCATAAACGATGATTATTACTGAGAAAAATTATGAATATTAATGAGTAAACACTCTGAACAAACATTCTGCGGGGAACATTCAGACTATATATTAACTAGAGGGAATATCGTATCTAAATGTCACTCAACCGTGGGAGGAAATTGATTGCCGCCATATTAGATAAATTGGGGATCAAACCACACAAAGCCAAGTTGAAAAGTTCAAGGTCATGGTCAAAGGTAACTTCACTATTGTCTCTTGTTTTTGTCTTTTCTTAAAAAAAAAAGAATGTAAAACAAGGCAAGAATAATAGCCCACGAATAATCAGAGAAGCAGTTTTTCTGCGATATAGTTAATGAAAACAAACTATTTCCTGACGATCAGTTGTTTGACCCCGAGGTTCTCGAACATGTGGAAAAAGGCCTGGAGAAGAACAGTTTGCCGCCGTTTTACTCAAAATGGCGGCGTTCAATTGGTTTCCAATTTTCGGCCCCATGCTCCCTCTCGTTTTATATCATCTCTGTGAGAAGGTTGCTATGTTGAATGGAACTGGACTGGAAGAAGTATCGTGACGTGGGGGGGGGGGGGGATGGCGACGGATGAACTTAAATGGGAAAGTGTGGACGAATGGAGAGGTTTACTGAGGTGGAGTAACGTGAGTTGGTGTGAATGGAAGGAGTTGGATAGGAATAGTTTGGAAAGGACGATATGACAGACAGTCAAGTAGGAAAGGATAAACTTACTTGTTTGGTCTTGAACTGTTGATTCACTTCGGTTAGTTTTTCAATGGAATGCCTTAGTTTCTTGTTTTGTTCTTCGAACAAGGCTATCCGAATATTATTGGATGAAATTTGCTTTTCCATTTCAAGAGCAATGACTGTGGGGCTGTCTAGTGCTGATGAAACAAAACACATCAAAATAGATAAGCGATTCGCGAGAAGTGCAGCCGTGAAATGTCAAAAAAGGTAAAAAGTAATGCAAAAAATTAACAAGGTAATGTCCGACGCTGTTTTCTTCTTTCTGTTATTTCAGTGTGTGTCAGGTAAGGGGTGCACAGTACTCAAGGTGAAAGCAAATCCACAAATAACCTGAGAATATAATTGACTGTAAGGCCCAGTTCAAACGTGGAACTTTTCGTTTGACTAATCAAATCCAAATCAGTTTGGACAAAGGATCTTGTTGATTAACATTAGATTCGGCACATGAAAAGTTCGACGTTTGAACTGGGCCTAAGACGGTATATACCGAAATGATATTAAAATCATCAAATGGTCGTTGGTTTCATGGAGCAGGTCGTGCAGTACGCGATACAGCTTTGGTCAAACGTAATCAAATTTGATCCTCATCAAATCCCATAGTTCCCTCTCTGAATTAAATCAAGGATTTTAACCGGGTAAGGTATTTAATCCTTCTCACCAAAGAAAACGGGACGGTACTTTTTTTTTTGGCCAAAAGTTACGGTTACCACTGAGTAATTCTATAAAATACAAAGCAATGGACACTCCGAATAAAGTTAACATTTTTATTCAACGTTTCGACTAGCCTGCAGAGATTTTATTTTCTTTTTTTTTTCCTGATGATGACTGCAAACTAGTCGAAACGTTGAATAAGAATGCTAACGTTATTCGGAGTGTCCATTGCTTTGTATTTTCCAAAATTTACTTTTTTTAGCTAGGAAATTATCTGGGGAAATTCTTAACGCAATAAACTAGCACACTTGACTGTATAACTTGAAATAAATGTAGGTTGCGCACAGCACTAATAAAAATAATGCAGCTTGTTGCTTCTAGTTCGCTTCGGATTACTTCTGACGATTTCCCAACAAACGGAAACGATCGCACCCGTTGTTCTTCGAGACTAGGATCGAAATCTCATCCAGCAGAAATCGTTGACATAATATGCAAGCAACATACGATAATATATCGTTCTAATTAGGCCAAAACAAAATCTGACAACAAAGAGAACGATAATGCACAATAGTGCACGATAAAGCAAAATGGACGACTGCAAAGACTTCAAGCAAGACCTTCAAGAACTTTGCTAAACAACATGACCCACTAAACACGTGTTAAGCATGACAAGTACAGTTTTAGTTTAGCTTAGTTTGAACAAATGAAGTGCAACTCACGTCGAAATTTCGTGCATTCCATCAGGGTCACTGGAATAAGCTCTTCAAAATAATTCAGTTGACGGTGAAATGAGCTGAGACGTGCAGAAGTTATCATCACTTTGAGGCACTATCCACCAGCCATGCTACGAAAGGTCAAACATTACTAAGGCGCTTAAAGCCAGCTGAGGATTAAAGTATACCGAAGTTTGGAAATAAAAACAAATTCCAAGTAGCAACATCTTGTCAACCCAAGATTTGAGTTAAAAAACAAAACCAATGTCGACTTAAAGGCAACATTTCAACACCACTACATGTGGCTCTCGCTTGGATTTGAAAACACCGCCCTGTTAACTGCCGTTTTGAAAATGAATAAAATTAGATTGCTTCGGTGATTACAATGCCGAATCTGAATATGTAAATTAAGCACGAACTTTGTTCAATTCAATGGAAAGATCAGTACAAACAAATTCTTTAGAAAACCTGTCAGATGCAGCGATAAATGGTTGAGTATACCAGAACTTGATTCATTGCTTTTTGTATTCAGGAACAATAGAAAGGAAGCTTAAGTCGTGAAAGAACAAGGGGAATTGATGAGGATCAACCGGCATTATTGGTGGCCTCAATAATTATCTATTCTGGCCGGTTTCCTTTATACACCTGCTGAATACAGCTACAAGAATGCCTTTCAAAATCTTGTTTGTAATGTTAATGTATTTCCATTCGCTTGGGAATTTAATGTTTGCACGAAAATGAAAAACCGCGAAGTATTCTGGTATGTGTATTTAGCTGACGTACTAAAGCCTGGTTTACAGGTGAGCATAAGCATAAGGACAAAACAAAAGGAAAAACAAAAGAATGAAGTGGAGCCTGCGACGTAAGGATCGTCGTAATCATAATCATAAGATCATAGTCCAAGCATAAGCCAAGAGCCAAACAAGAGACGGAACAAAGAAAAATTGTTGTTTTGTCTTCGCAAGTCCAGCAGGAGATACCAGGCGTTGTTTTCGTTACATTGTCCTTATGCTGATGTTGCTCGTGCGAACCAGGCTTAAGGGGATGCGGCTATTAATAGTACAAACCTCCTCCACCCTTTCGAATGTGGCCAATGTTCCCAGCGTCCATATCACTGGGATATTCCACAATCAACTTCATTTTCTCCACTGTCTCTCTCAGCTCATGTTGTAATCGGTGAACATCATCTTCCAAAGTCTCGATCGTTCTGGTTAAGTTATTTCTATCGGTTTCCATACGATGCAGTTCTTGCTGGATAATCAAAAACTTAAAATTAGGAAAATAGTGCCGACGTTTTGTCTAACAAATGTGAATCTTCTATTTCCTATATGAAGTAGATGTTTCGTTCACCAAGATTTCACATGTGAAATTTTAAACCAGTTTATTTCACACATGAATTGGGCATTTCATATGTGAAAACGATTGCATTTCATATGCGAAATGAAAATTTCATATGTGAAAATGTTCCGATTCTATGTTTTTCACACGTGAAATGACTTGTGAAATTTTTGTAAGGGGTAGGCCTCACTTCAACGGAAAATTACACCAGATACAAGTCTAACCTGTTTTGTAGCTAATTCTTTCGATAGAGTTTCACTCCGATTGTTTGTTTCGTTCAAAACTTCATTCAGTTCATCTCGCTCCGCTTCATAATCCATTACTTGCTCTCTTAGTTCTTCACACTCTTGGTCCAGTTCGTCAATGCGTTGCAACAAAGCGTCGTGCTTGCCTTGCAGGGCCTTGAAAAGAAACACAAATTCATCTAGTTCCTGTCCTCTGGTGATGAGATTTCACTTGGAACTACAGCTCTGGATAAGTGTAAATTTTAAGGACAAATTCAGAGATTACTACGAGAGATTTTCTTTAATAAACTGAGGTTGAATTCAAAATAATTTTATCCATGAAATTTCAACAAGACTGGTCAACTAGACTTTCAAATCCAAGAGAAACCAAGGTGTCATGGCAGTCATACCTTAGTTCACTTGACTAACGGTTTACCACTGATCATTCTTAATCCCACTATCGAGTGGAATAAAACACGGGTTTTTTTTGTCATTTTTTTTTTACCTGGTCGTGCTTTGCAAGACTCTTGTTCTTAGCTTCCATCTTTCCAAGTTCTAATGTAGTTTTCTCGAGTTTGATTTTCATCTCATTCAGGGTTGTCTTTGTTTTATTTAAATCTTTGTCGATGTCCTTTAGTCTCGTTGTTTCTAACTTTTCCTTCTCAAGATCCGACTCCAGCTGTTCCCGTTGATACTCTACGATTAAAAACCCGAAAAAATAAATATCAAAGAGCATGGGACAGAAGGCATGTTCGATGTAATTTTAAAGATTATGTACTGCCGAAAGAGAAATAGAATACTAAAGATTTGAGAAAAAACAAAAATCCTTTTGTTCTCAACGCTTCACTACGATGAAGGGTTCTTGAAAAAAAAACAAAAACCAAAACCCAAATTGTTTTGCATGTTTTTTATGTTTTTTCTCTTCGAAACTTGCATATTTTTCTCATCTTCCTTACTAAAAACACGGCCTACTCATATCTGAAATTTTTAAGCCTTACTGAGGTTTGAGTTCTCTGCGGTCGACTTTCTCAGTTCTTCTTGAGACTTATCAATCTTCTTTTCAAGAAAATCTCTCATCTTATTCAGTTCTTTGATTTCTCTGTTAGAGTTCTCCTCTAAAAGCATCTTCTCTTTTTTAACAGTGCTTAGTTTCCCAGAGAAATCCTTGTAAATTTTTTGTCCTTCCAATTTCTCGTCTTCGACGCATTTCTCAAGCTCCTTCACGCGGCCCTCCAATTCTTTCTTCTTCTCCCTTGCCTTGCTTAGTTTTTCCTGTAACGGTTGGATTTGCCCGTAGAGATTATCTAAGTGATTATTGATCCGGGAAAGATCTCGGTTCTGTTCTGCAGCCCACCGTGACACATCAGCCGCAGCTAAAAGAGATTGTTTCAGCAACCGTTTTTGCTTCGCCAAGGACGAAGGCAGTCCTTGAGACTCACAAACTTTTATGACCATCTGACCTACTTCAATGAGGTTCTCTTGTGTCCTCGAGCAAGCCTCACAAGGCACGAAGGCGGTGTCATATGTCTGTACGGCAACTTCCTTACATGTCCTTGTCAATGCTACTTCATCCACAAACGAGGTGACATCCTGTGAAGAAGACTGATTTTCTAAACTCTTGTCTAGATGGGGTGATAAGTTGAGTTTGGCTGACGTTTTGCCGTTCATTCCGCCTTTCACCGGACTGTGTTTAGCCTGTTTGTTCTTGAGCAGGTCTTGCAGCATGGAAATTTCTTGTTTCATGTCCGCAATTGTTTCTTCCATGCTTTTCATTTTTCTAAATTTGGTGCTTGACTTGGTCAACACAGCAAAAAAAAAGAGAAAGAAATGAATGAAATGGTGAGGAAAAATGAGATAAATGAACAAACAGGAGAAAAAGTAGGATTACTACAACAAATTGGATGGAAAGAAATACACACTTGTGAATCGGGATGAATGATAGGGAAGACAATATCACCGATAAGGAAGAGCATAAATCAGAATCGAGAAGGCCAATATCTTATTGTACTGCATTTTAAAAAGTACTAAATGATTCAGGACAAGTGTATTATCTAACATTGGTTCCAGTCCAACAGCACTGTAACTTCACCACATTTATAATTGTTTTACTGGTAGCTATACACTATCTAGTTTAATAACCTCTAATTCTATTACAAATTCCTTGATAAAATCATGACTCAAAGCAAATCCTTAACAAAGTGTTTATTGAAGTCGAACTCTCCTTAGTCCAGTTTGGACTACATTTCTCTTCTGCAGATCATCTCAAAACTCCAAATTTGTTTGTGAAGTGACTGATTGTAATAATATTTTTTACACAAGGATATTCATTACTATAGAAGGGCAGCCCATCCAATTCATGCTAGACTTGTTATACACAAAAAGCATTCCATCTCATTAACAGACCCTCTATATTTGCATAGTTTAGAATTTTACATCAAAATCTAGGGAGAATGAGATGCCACTGATTATGAATAATCAGAATGGAAGGAAAAAACAAGATAAATAAAATAATTGAATGGAACAAGATCAACAAAATAAACAGAAAGTGAGACTGCTTGATAAAGGGGATTGAAAAATGAGAGGAATTATTAAAAAAGTCTGATTGACTTGGGGAGAATAAAAGCTGTCAGAGAAACTGGGAAGATAAGTGACATTTCATGGAAAAAGGCAAGACATTAAGAAAAAAAAAAAGTCTCAATACCTCTCTTAATTCCTGATCAAGTATTTGATATAGATGGACCATTTTGTTCCAAAATTTCTTAACCACTAACCCAACAGACATGGCAGAACCCACTGATTTTGCTGTCTGTGGACGATCACTGCTGGTGCTTGAGAGGAGGTGATTACAAAATGAGGAAAGAGCTTGCAAAAGCAAGACCAACCTGAAGAGATCATCAGAAGATTCTTTTACAAACACAAGAAATTATAACAAACAAAAACATTAGACTACATTGATTGGTGTCAACAACTTAATTAAAGTTTATCTAAAAGAAAAACTGTTTTGAATGTTTTTGAACTATTTTAGTCATAAGGGGATAAGGATTTTAGTTCATTCTTGAAGCAAACTGACACCACAAACTAGAGATAAATCCCTGTGTTTTATGTGTACTGTTATTATCATAGTTGTATTCTTATAAATAAAATTATAGCAAAGTATTACAGTTCATGTGTATTGAGGTGTACAATGGGATGAGTAAAGCTATCTTTATTCATGTCCCAACCTTATTCAATGAATTTCAACCACAACCAATCAGAAGCCTTCTCATAGAATCACACACACACACACACACACACACACACACACACACACATATATATATATACTTGTATGTAGTCATATTAGTCATCCAATAATAAAAGAAGATTCTCTTGAAATGTCACCTCATACAAAATCCTAGTTCACATCAAGATAAACCTCAAAAATGTTTATGAACAATTGTGAGCTGAAAAACTGGAACACTTTCTATTGTTTTGATCTTTATAAAATGTCTACATTACATTTACAAACTGTCAAGTACCATCTAACAAAATTACAATCAACAAATGAACAGACTTGTTCATAACCAATGAATCATGGGAATTCAGGGCAAAATTCTAACAAAGTATTTGACCTGTGGTAGTTAGCAGTCAAAGTATTTCTTTGTTATTTGCCGTGATCATCCATGATTCATCATCTGGTATGAACAGGTGGGGTCTATATTATCACTGGAACAAGTTATTTCTAAAAGCTGGTAATAGGGATTTGCAATTGACAAATTTTTGATATGCATAACTGGGAACTTAAAAAGAGTAATTTACTGCATTTGTTACTGGTTGATACAGTTAGTTCGTGGAGCTTGGTGCAGAAATGCAGGGCCTTTGTATTTCACTACTGCCAACTGGTTCCTTAAAGTGCACTACAATAAAAGTTCTTGTCCTACACGAATGTTCATGTTGCCAACGCTAATTTATATTCATAAACAAGAAGACCATCTAAGATTTCCTCATGTTCTGTACGCACCTATCAATGAGGAGTTCAAACAAAATAATGTGAGAAAGCTTTGAGTGTTCCTCGTCTTTTGAATAACAGTATCGGGTCAGAAGTTCTGCGATGTCCAGATCACTTGATGTTTTATCAGGATATTTCCACGAAGGAAACCTCACAGGTCCCACTCTGGAAAAGATGTCTGTTATTATTTCCTGTACATCACAAATATCCATTGCAAGACTTTCCAGGCAGTTCTTACTGCCGAGCAAATGTGCCATTGTTTAATGTTCTTCCTTTCCTTTTTATTTAACACTGACTCCAATATCAATTGATGAATGACATAATTCTACTATAATTCTTGACTAGTTCGGTTGATTTTCACTCGTCTGTTCAGTTTTTGACTTCCCTTTAGAATATAACAGCAGTTTACAACAGTTTTCCTATTGCCGGCCATCTTTGTTTTCCATAGAAACGACATAGCAATCCGGCTGGTTCCGAAGTATAAGCGATAAGCTCCGATACTTGAGTCTTGCTGAAAAAGCACTGAAAAAGAAATGAAAAAGCGCTGAAAAAGCACTGATCAGCATTTTCTCTGATGTTCATCCCCGGGCGCTCTAAAATTGACCATGCACTTCTCAAAAATTTGAATATTTCTTCTGGTATTCTTGTCAAGGAGTCTAAGACAATGACAAGCTTCTGAATTTCTTGAAGCTCTTCTGCTATGTAGCAATTATCAGCATTATGAACACTAGAAACAATCTCCCTTAATTTGGATGTTATTACGTCTTTCAACTCAGCAGTGAAATCTGTCAGCATGTTCGTTTGTCTTTCTGCCCTGCTCAACGTACCAGCTACTCACACGCACATGAAATTTTGCTGGGTGATGGTAATAGTAGAACACTGCATAATAATGCCACAGTGCATGATAATATCGAAACATTGCAAAATAATACTGAAACAGTGCCTAATAATAACAAATCGGTACAAATAATGAAACATTGCACAATAATAACGAAACAGTATGTACCAATACAAACCAATGCTTTATAATAAAGAAACAGCGCATAATACTAACAAAGCAGTGTATAATAATAACAAAGAAATGCAAATTAATAACTAGACATTGCATGACCATGATGAACTTGGGAATAATAATAACGAAAAACTGTATAATAATGAACCGGTAGATAATAACGAAACATAATAGTTTTGACGGTAATGACACCCCATACTTACCAGTGAAATGTCCGTGAAAACGTTCTTTTTAACCTGGATTCTTCATAGTCAGGTCCATCACTATCACTTCGGGATGTGTTGTCATTTCCTTTCATTTTTTCTTCGTTTACTACAGCCAAAAGCACAGCACTGCGTACAGAGTTTACCTGTTTTCGTAATAGCCTTACAACAACTTTGCCGAGAAAATGGTCACTCCAATATAGCGCAGATTGAATTTCGCGGGCTTCATTTTCTCCCCCACTATAACCCCAGCGTTGCCCGATCCAGTCCTATTTTTCAGATCAGTGTAAAAAAGTGTTCGAAAACCTTTTTCTGAAACTAGCCACTAGGTATCCCGAGAGTTTCCTGGACTGGTTCCGCATGATAAAACAGTCATCCAATCGGGGAAACTGTCTTCGAAAGACAGTTTTTGAAACGTACTAATATAAATTTGAAAATATTTCAGGAACCCTGTCTGTTAAATTTGTTTCGCAAACTTTCTGTAAATACTTATTCCTTTCCCTGTTGTACACCGCGTTAAGCTTGTATACTGATTAGCTGCTAACGCATGGAAAGATGAGTTTATACTGGCTGTATAGAACTGGTTTTAAAGGGGTTGGCTTTAACGGACTACCAGCTTTCCCTTGTATTAATAAAGATCGAAAAGATTGAAATTAAAACACCAACCAAATATGTGTTATCGATTTCCCTAACCTATAACAGCAGCGCTCTGTCATTTCAGACCAAAAAATATTAAATCAGAAAATAGACTGGAAAATGTCAGCCCCGCTGCGTAACGTTATACGCATGTGCGAACTCGACTTTTACCTGACAAAAGAGCGGGAATTTCTACTATATTTTACAAAGGATTGACCATTGAACACATTTTTCCGGAATGCAAGAAAAACCCTGAAAATATAAGTCTGATAACCCAGACTTTAATGATAACATTCTAAAATATTCTAAACTTGCTCATAAGCAATTTATATATCCAACGTTGAAAATTAGTGATGAGTATCAGGGTCTCTCTCTCTCTCTGACAAAAAGAATTAAATGCATCTGAAATTCACGCATGTTTAAACGTCTGACAACGGTGTTGTAAGTGCCGAGGTTTTAAAACACGCAAAACACTGCAGTTTCCAGGCCCATGAAGTCAAATGCCCCTCGCATTACTACGAGCGACCAACAAGTAATAAAAGACGGATAATACATCTGTATTCTCCTCCAGACAGCCTGCTTGCCAGCTTCTCATGCTACCATGGTTTCTACACCAGTGACAAAGTCACAAGGGAAAATTTCAAAAATACATAATAGTTAATCTTATGTTATTTATTTACACTAAATTTCAAAGCATCTGTTGAAATAAATAGTTTCCAAAATGTTACAATGCACTGCCTTTGTTTTCAAAGATTAACCTAGCTTTCTTCTTTCATAAATTCAGACTTAAATATTAATTCAGTGACATCATCGCAAGCTCCTCCAAACTCCACCGCAACTTCCTCTAGAATTTCGTCGAAAATTTCATCGCTGAGCCTGCAAATAAAAGCATATAAAAATCACAGAAACGTAGTAGAATTGCTTAGAATAGATAAACATCCACAATGATGTCGCAATACGTGTCGAAATTATCCACTCCCGGCATACGAGATTACCTTTCCACCACTTTCCATGGATCAAATGTCCCGTGGTATTGAGTTTCTGTTTGTTTCAGATAACGTGAGTACTTGTCTCGGTAGGAGAAAATATTATCTCGAACTTTAGAAGGAAGGAATACAGGGACGGGATGTTTGTCTAGTGATTCGGCCAGCGTTGAAGTTCTTGTGTAGTTTGGTTTGGATTTCATGCTTGAAGTTGGTCCCTTATAATCCTTGGTGCCAAAATTTCCACTTTCATCTGTGGTACAAGGAAAAAGTACTGTGACATATTGTAATAGGTCAGGTTCTTTTCTGATCCATTGTATAAAGAGCATCGCCATAATATCAATAAACAATTAGGTACTTTTGGAGTGTATTACGTACTTTTATGAACTGCAAAGAGAGAGTCACTTTAAACTTAAAAATGAACAAGGTCCGTCTTGTGTAAATTATTACATACAGTTCATCTTGGAAATTCCATGTTTGATGGCTTAAAATCATCAAACTACACAAGGAAACGTTTCCCACGAACAGGAATGTGCCGGCAAACCTAGTTAATGTGTTTACAAAATTTTTCCGTGGCAAAAAGGGCCAAGAAATTGGGCGACATGTATGGCCACATCCAACTATTAAGTATTCTCAATGGCGCAAAACTCGGCTGATATGTTCTCCTTAAGAGTTACAAATTGAAAGTGTATTTGCTCAAAATGCCACGATTTTCTTTTTGCTTTGCCCCCTTTATTTCTCTTCATATTTCAGCTGTCAGTTGTTTCTTCACAACATGCCTAGACTCAAAATAACGACAAGTTATTACCTTTGGTAAACCTAAGGAGCTGTGCTTCTCCCTTTACTTTGATTGCTGGGCCTTCATCTAGCGTCAGACTTTTTGACTCAATTACAATAGGACATGGTTTTCTAGTCGCCTCCACAACTTCAGCATTTTCACGTTCTAGAAATACGTATACATATACATATCATGTTTGCTATATCACATATTACATATACATACGCGCATACATCTATGTACACTGTGTACAGAAAAAACGCGAACTTTTTAAAATCTTCTTGCGCTCTATAGGATTCACCCATTTGAAAGAACTGAATAATCAAATCTGGTTTCATTTTCCCTTTGTGGATTAACAACTGAGTTTTTAGGTTTTCGTATAGTTATGATTTGTAATAAAGAGTAATTAATTTATATAATGGTTGAGTTTCTTTAATACACTCTCTACATTTACACCTACACCTACACATATGTATATGTATATTCACATGTACATATGTAATAAGTGATATGTGGTATTTGTGTTGAAGAAAAGGTTTTATAATGTACCTGGAGATTTACGCTGTTCACTTTGTCTCACATTGGATCTTGGTCTGGTTCCAGTTTCACCAACGTCAATATAGGAGACGTGATTTAAATGACGTCTTATACTTTCTTCTTCTTTCTTAAATATATATATACCATGATTAACATTGTGAACGCATAACCACACTAACCAAGTGAGGCGGCCACAGTTACTAAGCATGCAAGAACTAATTTCCAAAATCAGATTGAAAATATTTATTTCATACGATTCAGTTATAATCATACCTCGAACTGTTCTAGTCTCTGCAAGATGTTTTCCAGGGTGGAACTGTTTTGAAGATATGTCGCCTGGATTTCACCATCATCATTATCCTCTAAGCTGATAAAGACGAGAGGTTTAATTTATAATAATTAAGAAATATGAACCGAACATAAGCCAGAAAATATTTGATTCTACCTTTGCAATTCCTGAGCAGTATCGGTGAGAATATCGTCCAATATCATTTCTGCTAACTTTTCATTTTCTTTCACAGTCTGAAAGATCAGAACACACAAAATGGGCAAAGAACTCTCCTGAAAGTAAAGTTACTTGATAATAGAAGGATTGTGGTATCACATGGATTAGCGTGAAGATGTCATGAGACTATCTAGGATTAGTCCCACGCACGGGTACCATTTGGTTCAATAACTCAACTCCAAACGCAAAAATGTGAGTTCAAATTCCGCCCTAAATAGCTAAAATTTCCGGTTTACAGTCTCATTGTACTACGGTACACCTCTTCGTAAAAACTCTGAGAAAGTGACATCGGTGCTCTAGAAATATTACCACTTCGGAAGCAAGATCTGCAAATCGTTCTTGGATCTTGGGTTTAGTTTTCGAGGATTCAACCACAGCCTTAAAACACGAAAATAAAAAAAAGTATAAATGACTGGGCTATAAAAATGACCAATAGACAGTGAATGAAGAATCGCTTATTTTAGGAGCTTATTGCAAAGGGAATTTCAGCCAGGTTGGAATCTAAGTGCTATTAACCCAGCTAAAATTTCGGTCCGGGCTCACGATGAAATCTCTCGTAAAATTTTGTCGGGACTAGAAAACGAAAATTTCATCCCGGGTCGAGCTTTTGAAATTTCAGTTTGGTTAGACGGAATGAAATCATTCCACATGAGATGTCTTTATTAGGGATAAGTCAACACTAGTTGCAAGATTAAGGTTGAACGCAACATCATTCTAGAAATAATTATCGCTGGATATCGAGATATCTTTGATACCTGCGCTTGATCAAGTAATGGTTTTAATTTCAACTTGATTTCCTCCTCTACTTCAGATACTAGATGTTTAGGGATCTCCATTGCTTCTCTGTAAAAAGGTTACTAACTGGTTAACGGGTTCAACTGTACTCACTTCCATTGCAATAGGTCGACAGTGAACATAAACTTACGTTAACTTTCGCTTTGCTTCATTCTCAAGCCAAATTTGCCTACACGAAAAAACGAAGTTTGATCAATGACTTTCGGCAGCTTAACAGAACTTTCGACTGGGGACAACAAAAGTTATAAAGCTCTACCTTTGAATCTCCTTCTCCTGTAATTTTTCGTCCAATCCCACTCGGTTTCTACGAATACTTCTTGGACTTGTTCCACCAGTTTCTATGGTATTAGAAGTGCCCGGATCAGATTTTATTTTTCCCTGGATTTCGTCTTTTGAGGATGGCTTTTGACGCTCGACTTTCTTCAGTCGTGATGAGGCTGTTTCTTTGGTGAAGTGAGCGGCTCGATCATGATGTTTCACGCTTTTTTGAACCGTAAGATGAGCTCTCTTTCCTTTGGTCTGTTCGAAAATAATCAAGAATAACAAATTTGGATTCTCTCCACAATGAATACAAAATGGCTCTCAAACACGGAGACGGAGACGGACTTAAACAGACAGATAGATAGAGACACACTTACACAGACAGGTAGAGAGAAAACTGAAAGACAAATAGAGCGATATAAATGCAGATATAGACAGACACACGTGCAGACATAAGACACAAACAGACTAACCAACAAACAAAACGCGTCCGCGCAGTGTCTTACGTGTAATGATGATGGTAACAGAACTGCTTTCTTCTTCACTTTCATTGGTGCTGAAGAATGGTTGCTGGGTTTCTGAAACAAAATCACACATTTACTGATAGGTAAACTTCGTCCTCCATTTTTCATGGATTTTCATTGAAAATCTGTTGATATGAAGTGCTTCAAAATTCTCAGTCGCGTCTCACAAATATGGTCAAAACACAATCAGACCTCCCTGACCTGAAGAAGGACGCAGTCCGAAAAGTTGTCGGAAATAGGTGAGTACATCCTAATTATGTTTTTGACTTTCCATGAGTTCTCTTCTTTTCTCTCCTTTACCGTCACATGAAAAATTTACTTTCCCCGGGCGTTGGGGTAGCGGATTATTCAACGCCCGTTAAATAGGCTATATCACCCATGTAAGAACTAAACTATTACGAACCGGGCTCAACTTTTATAAAAATTCAGGAATTGGTACATCCATCACGAATCAACGGAATATTTCCATGCAATTTTAGTGAAACACGTCTGAGGTCAATGTTAATCGATGGCAAGACACCTTTAGTGACAAGAACAATCAAAGAGAAAAGAAAGCCTACTTGGTCAAGTTCTTTCGTCCTGAGCAAAGCTTCCAAACCAGCTTTCAAAGTCGCACTTCTTTCTGGAGTAGGTTCAATCGTTAATGCAGAATCATCTGTTAAAAGAGAAGGATGTACAATTATAATCTATAGAACAATTGTGAATCGATAGAACTATGAAATTTTAAGTTTGTTAACTTATGAACTAGCAAGAACGTGTGAAAGAGCCCACGATATGTTCCAAGACGTGACCAAGCCAAGCCCCAACAGAGTTTTTTTTTCACACCCTTGGTCATATTTTACTTCACAAAATCAGGCGTTCATTTTTCAAAACTTGTGTATTGGAGGGATGAACTTTCCCAATTACTTGCATAGGTAGTAACTTGCTCGGATATTGTGATAAAACTATTTTAACTATTTCCAAATTATGAAGATGGATTTTGGCTCGCCCAGTCAATTTTTCTTCCCACAGCCCTTAGCCATAAAAGGACTTTTCCGACACAAAATTGAGAAAATTTCATACACAAATTTTCAGACTTTTCCCTGTGCACTAAGGGACTGGATAAATAAATCTTCTGACCCATAATGGTTTTTGATAATTACGGAAACACGTCGACAAACTACAAGTAATGGATAAAAACACCTCAGTTGAGCGTGCAATGTTTTGGTTGAAACTAGATTAAGGGACTGAAGCACGTCTGTTCTACATTGAAGCTTGAGTTGACCTGGATTAATTTCTTTCACATGGGATCCTCTTTTCAAAGATAAGTGTCCAGGCAGTTCCTTGGCTAAAACCTGAGTAAACGCAGGTTGCTTAGTAGATTTTGTTCCTTCTTTTAGTGATTGAAATTTTGTTGCTTTTTTCAGACCATTATTCTTGTCCTGGTGCGGTTTGTTTAAGGAATCATCAAATTTCGTATTCTATAAAAGCAGAATGCACACAAGCAGCTCAGTTAAAAAAAACAAAACCCTAAGTTCACTATTCCTCTCACAAACAACTCAGTTCAAAAAACTCTCAGATGTCTATTCCTCTCATATTTACATTAATTTAATCGCTTTACTTCATGTATTTAATTTTTGAATACAATGTATAAAGTACAATGAATATTAAATTTTAATATTTTATGCTAGTGTACAATTATAGCAACAAACAATCAGTGAACTGCGTTAGCAAAAACGTGATTTGCTGCTTCAATAAATTGGATCAAAACATCTTATTTTCTCACTATACAGTCTCAACCAATGTTTCTAAAACCAATGTACATGTATAAGAATTTTGTGACAGGCAAATAGACATGATCGTGTAATGTATGACCTGAAATGTTTTACTAAGATCCTTGTCTATTTATCAGCTACAGAAGTCTCAGAAAACCAGGATAATGAATTGTCATAAAAGAATTAATGCTGGTTAAAAACTTCACTGGTCAGAAGTTTTGATTGACCACAGCCTATTGGGATAGTAGACCAATGGTTCATGTGTCAAGCTTTCACCCTCTCCTTTCACCTGTCTCACACGTTCCTTATTGTCACTCTGCCCTTCATAAAAGTATGGCATGAAAATGGCCAGGATGGGTAAAACTTTCTGCACTTTCCCAGGTTCTCAGAGAACATTGAAGGAACTCTTACATCAAAACTTACCTTCCCTTAACTCTATTTGGTTAAAACTTCCGAATTAGAAAATTAAGGCAGAAAGGCTACCTGTGGTTTCTTGCTGGGAGATATTGGTCCACTGCCACTGTCTAGTTGACTGGACAGCAATGATAACTGGTGGATAATAGATGTTAGCTCTTGATATATTGAGGGATAATGTTGGGATCTTTTTGGTTGTAGAGGAGCACTGTTGATAAGCATTTGTAAAGCTCGGACAGTTGCACGTTGAGCTGCTGCAAGACGACTGAGAGTGTGGCTCTTAAAGTAAAAGAACACATCATTTTAATGTATAAACAAGGATGAGAAAGCACAGTTGTTTCCACTGTCTTGACTGGCCTTGTTTTAAAACTGCACCTATTGAGCTATGTACAGTGAATTGCAAAATTAGGTTGTAATAAACACTTATCATACTTCATATTGGCAACATGTTTCCAGCAAAAATCATTCATGCCTGGTGTTTAAGAAGAGTTATTAATTTTTTTGACATATTCAGTGAGAAGAAACCAAATTACCTTCTTTGTTTGTCTCATGTTTTTTCCCTTTCTGCAAAGTTCATCATCAAGTTCACGAATCTACATGTGATGAGATGACATGTAATTTATACTTTTCTTCTACTGTGCAATATCTGCTGTACAGGTGTTGTTACGAGAATTCTGAAATTCATCTCTATGTTAACTCTGTCCCATCTTAATCAGGCTTTAAATTTTTAACTTTGACCAATAGCAAACACTTTTATTTGTCAAAGGAAGACATCAAAATGGGAAAGATAAAAGCAACATAATTAAATTTTGAACAAGCCAATTACGTACATCCTCATCCTGATGATATTTATAGGATTCTCTGGGCTGAGGCTATCACAAAAATTTACAATGTGATGTTCAAAATTATAACAAGAAAATGCCAGCCAATAGTCAGGATCTGTACATCCTTGTCTAGTTAGAACAACACAGAGTTTACTGTGCCATATACCTGTCTCTCAATCATGTATAAGACTCTTGCTGATCGAGCAGCTTGTTCTTCTGCTCTTTTAAACTGACGTGGATCTGTGTCTTCATCAGACAGATGACTGACATCATCTTTGTGGCTTCTTTGAAGTCTTTTGTCTTTTTTCTGAATTACTTCTTGACCCTATTCAAGTATAAATATAAAAGAAAATGCTACTCTCATCCCAATAAATTGAGTCAGTTCTTAAAGTTACTATACCAGCAGTCACTATCAACATAATTTAAATTTAGATATGGTGCATATTGTGTCTTCAGTTGCAAAAATATTCTGTAATACCCTCTGAATCAGCTCATCAAGCCTCTCTAAATATTTATGCATCTGTTTCTCCAGTCTTCGGATTTCTCTTGTTTGCTTGTCATCAGAGCCAGCTGGATCCTGGTCTGGATACCTTTCAGAGTCAGGGTAAAAATGAAATTCATGAAGATTTCTCCGAACATCCCTGTTATTTTGACCCTGGAAATAAAAGCTCATTTTAATTTCCTTAGGAAAATGACTCTCTTGACTGGACTATGTGGATTGTGAGCATTTGGTTTAGTCAGGTGCTGTATTGGCTTCCTTAAGTTGGCACTACCAGGTTTCAACTGATGGTCATTCACAGTTTTTACATTTTTGTATAAAGCTGCTTAACTTGACAATGATGGTCAGTGTATTCATCATGGTACTAGGTTAAAAGAGATTCTTTCAGGAAATGTATTAAGTTTAGAGAGCTAAAAATTAACTCTGTATTCTTAAAACATTGCATTGTTATTTTGTTTGACAAGCAACTTATCAAGCAAACTATAAATAAAAGCAATCTCATGCATACCATACCAGAATGATCAAACCAAGATGAAACAAAAAAAAATTAATGCAGTAAACATAAATTGAACTATCAGGACTTACTTTATTCTGAAACTTATTAGCAGCATGACTCTTTATGGGTTTTGTTTTCACAAGAATATTTGACCTCTGCCTGTTTTGACTTGGAGTAACATTCCATTTAACCTCTTTTAGATTTTGTTCATACTGCTCCATCTCCCTATGTTCTTTCAATTTTTTGGCATCCATTTTTGCAAGTTGCACAGCAAAATGCATACGATCACTGGATATTGATGATGCAGGAGAAGATGGTAAGGAAACTTGATGAATAGGAGTAATACTTGGAACTTCAGTCACAGTGCTTGCTTTCACAGGAACCTTTTCAATTACCAGGGGTTGAGGCTTCTGAAAATTTGAAGCCAAAGAATTGATGGAATAAGGTGTATGGATGTTGAACTGAAGCTGGTTCACATGTTGCAAATGATTGTCTTCTCCAACAGGAATAGACTTTTGGCTTTTCTTGACAGGAAAGGGCAAGGGTCGACGGAATCCAACATGAGTCCTCTGATCAACATCAGCTGCCATAATTAACCTGACATTAAAATCATGACAGGAAGAGAATGTCCTGTCAGAGTTTGATAAAGAAGATATGAGACTTACATAAGGGATATATCTACAGTTACAATAAGACAGAAATACTTTTAATGTGCAGATATCTTCTGCTGTATTTTCCAACTTATGTTTTGTGATGATGTCCAAGAAATACAACAGTCAGGTCAAATAGCTCAACTGTATAATTGGAATATTTGCTCACAAAATGTGTTCATGTTTAAGTCAGAAGATGCAATGATAAGCCATAAGGACACCCTGTAATGGGCCTGGACCACAAGTGGATGGTACCCATTTGACAAAAGAGCATTTTTTTTAAGGGGCCAAAGGGTAAATCTAAGTTGTCACTAAGATGATACAATTGTTGTATTTATGATTGCTTGTTCTAATATATCTGATTAACTCAACAGAGTCTTTCACATATATTGCTATGTTGGTGAGCAAACTGAAAGCAGGAATATTGCTTTTGAGACAATGTCACATACCTCAGGAAGAACAATAGAATATAACAATCACATCAGGTAAACGAACCCAAAGAGGTCCAAAATTCCTCTTGTTCCTGGTCTCATCATGCCTCTTATAAACCCAAGGGGAAGGCAAAATGTGAAGAAACATCAAAGTTGCTGACTTTGAACGTTGGCTTCACAATTCACAGAAACTTTTACTGACTGCTTTACTAAGCCATGGTGTGATGGAGTAGACTAAAATAGTTGTGTTTCAGAAATTCTCATCACACAGGTAACACATGAACTTAACTTTCATTATATAATTTTAATTAATTCTTCTGCACAATTCAAATGACTTAGGTAAAAGCATTAAAGATTCGCAAGAGTTAACTGACTTTAGTAAATAAATATTCAAGTTAAAAAATACTTAACACTGACATATTGAAATAAAAACCTACTTTTAAGTAGATTCTTCCAAAATTTCCCTTCAATTTGCCCGCCATGTTCATAACCGACGTATTCCGAGACATTCTCGACCAGTTACGAAAATTAGTTTCAAAAAGTAATGCCTTGAAATGTGATCAAATTAATTTCATCCACGAAATAACGCATCCAAAAATTGTGAGTTTACCGTGACATTTTCATCTGTTTCAAAGTAACTTTATTTCCTTGTCCCAACAGTTTTATTTTAAGACCTTTTTGGGCTTCTTGCGGGGAAAAATGAGAAGAGTTCCGTCTCTTAGCAACGGTGTCTTCCTCAGCTGGGAAAACATCGCAATACGACGACAGCTTGTGCGGTATTTCTAACTTGGTTGAATATTTTTGCATGTATCGCAGGTGGCTGTCGGATTAAGAGGAGAAGAAACCTTGCGTTGATTTGGGCCAAGGCAGGTCTTTCAGTAGCAGTCTTTATTTTGGATGAGAAAAAACTCGAGGAGATTTCAAGTCAGAATGTGCTTATAACACAATTCAGATCTACCTGCGTTTTTAAGATGTCCAAACTTCCACCACTTCATAATCTACCGTCGTGGTCTCGAAGTTCCCTGGAGAGGAGAAAAACTCAAAGATCTATCGCAAAAGATCCAGTCTTTCCTCGCAAGGTAACAGAAGTTTCGACATCGCTCAACCGCAGCTGTAACGGGAATGCTAAACCGTTGTCGAGTGGCAGAGGGAATGGTAGCACTAGAATTGTCTCTGCTCCATCTCCGGCAGCTGGGAAGGACAAAACCAAGTCTCGGAAAGAGGCTCAGTTGGAGAAGAGCATAAAATTTTTACAGCAGCAACACCAGGACACACTGTCTAGACTTCATGATGAAATTGAAAAACTGAAAAGTGAAAATAAAGGTTTGTAACACGTGGTTGTGTTGCGATTGCTGTAATACTTGAGGGGAATATTCTGAAATTAAGCCAAAAAAGGATTTTTTTACGGCTAGAGTTGCCGGCAAATGGAAGACATAGCATGAAATATGTATTCATTTCTCTCACCATAATGTATTTGTGATTGCTGAACTTGACGTGCGTCGTTTCGTTTGTTTTTTTTTTTGGGTTTTTTTTATTTGTAGAATTAAACTTCAAATTAATTGTTACCGAAGAGAATTCTCCACCTTCAGGTTTGTTCAAAGCTAAGACATCAATGTTTTATTAAATATATTATTAAATAAATCGATTTAAGACATTTTCGCACCAGCTGGCGTGTATTCTAGTCGGTTAGCCACAGTTAAACTTTAACGACAAGTGATAAATTGTACATTTGTATTTAAATAATACTTGTGTTATCATTTAAGGGGAAAAAGTGACCAAGGGGAAAGCACGGAGACAAAAACAGCTCTTATAACATGCACAATATGTCATTTGTTTAGCTCAGTCAATTGGAAATATGTCATGACATCAAATGTCAACAATCTTGTGGTATTCTCAACTGACACTAAAATTGTATTATTCTCAGTAAGAGAGATCAGATATTAAGATAAGATGATTCATTCTGAGACAGCAATTTGTTCAGGTTAAATAATTGATCAGCAATATTATATTGATGTTTTTCACTTTGCATAGTACATTCTTGTTATATGGTGTATATTAAAAAAACTGTAGTTGAAAACTGCTGTCAATTATGATTGATTACATACATATACCTGTTCTTGTAACAAACCATTGTGGAAAAGAGAACAATTTCCTTAAGTTCTGAGAATAAAGGGTAGGTATGTGTTTGAAGATTAATGAACTATGCAAATTTATGAAATATTTTTTGGGCTTTCCACACAATTGGATCCTATGTTGTAATAAAGAAAACCAAGCATGTCAGCTGATTGTTTCAGTCAGTTGGAAGATTGGAACTTCATAAAGCCTATTACAAAGCTCAGTACAGGCACAGCAACTACTGTTGTCATCCAAATTTGTTGCCTAGTTCATTTTAGCTGCCTCTAATTAGTTTAGAGAGACAAATGACCTTGTGTGAATGAAACAGGGTTTTCTAAAGCACTGCCAAGTTTTGTTTTTGAAATGCAAGCCAAATCTCCTAAAGGTTTAATAACTGACATTTCCAAGCATTATGACATATCACATTTAATCGTACAAAGGTCAAAGTTAAATTTAAATTAGCAAAATATTTAGAACTAATAATTGAACTCCTTCCTGATGGTTTGTGGGTTTTGCCAGCACAAAATGCATCTCCCAATTTGCATGCCATGTTGATAGTTGATGTATTCTGAGCTATCATCAACTATTTCCAAATGTCTGTGTTGAGATAATTTCTTTGAAAATTGGTCATTAACAAGTTAAGTATAATGGTCAATTTATACATATATATATATATATATATATATATTTATCAAGTGACAACAGCCAAATATGATATGATAGTATATAATGTGATGGATAAATTGTGCATGTTTTTCAGTATGCAAACCAAATACTTTTTTTCCTAATTAAACAGAATTAAAACCAAGAAGTGGAAGTTATTATAGAAGTAAAATCAGGCGTTTAGAAAATGAAATGAAGAACATGAAGCTCACACTGATTGAAGCACAAAAACAAAATGTTGACTTGTCAAAACGTTTGCAAGAAAGGTAAGAAAAACATTTTTGGTAGACTGCAGTGATCTATGTATGTAAATCTACTGAGACTGCTACAGTTAATGTGGTACAGTTTAATAGACACAAGCATTTATCATAGCACATAAAAATATTCTGGTTAAAATGAGGGGAATGTGTGAATATTGCTACATTCCTTGCTTGTTGACTGTTTTATTATAAATAAATGTATTTTCTCATTTCAGGGAACTATCAGGGAAAAGGCATAAACCATTGCCTCCTGTATCAAGTGGTAAACAGCAAAGTATACAAAGTGTGGCTGAGACTGCAGATACCAATTCTGGTTGCAAAAACACAGGAAACTTAACAAGTCTTGAAATTTCGGGCCAAAAGGATCAAGCAACTGACCACTTAAAGTTGTTTAGTCCTGGGAAGACAACTGTCTTGCAAGTCACTCTTGGAAAGAAAGGTGAAATTTTTGTCCAGCCTTCACCAGGTGCTGGTCCAAGATCACCAACTATCTCAGAGTGCAAAGATATCATCCACCACTTGGAAGATACTAATAGGAAGCAAGGACAAGAGGTAGGTTAACTCTTTCCCCACAAGAGCTCTCCCCTTGATGATTAAAACCATCTAGCATTAGCCAGAGTAAAATAACACATAGAGTCTTATCCTGGCAGGGAAGAGTTAATGGCAGTGAGAGATGCCTGTGTGGGTAATGTATCTGCAAGTCCAAAACAATATAGGGAATACTTTGGGCTGCTGTTGCAACTGAGATGATTTTAGTGGTGAATGGTCAAAATTGGCAAGAATCCTGTTATAGCCCATAGTGAGTGGCTGTAACTGTGTCTACATGTATATTATGTGCAAACCAGTCCCATACCAAGGGGTAGGGTACTGGAGCACTTGCTCCAGGCATGACATTTTCAGAATCAAAAATTCCACTGCTTTGGACTTTTTTTTACAGATTCAAAAATATCGTGCCAAACTGAATGAAATGTTAAACCAATGTGTTGACTTCTCATTAATAAATTACAAGTCTGCTGCTCTCAAGTCTCAGGAGTGCCTGTCTTATATTTTCAATTACATTTTTAGTAATGAAAAACCAAAAGCACTATAAACGCTTGTTTCTACAGAAGTACCTTTTGTAGCAAATGGGGTGCTGGTGGCACAGTGGTAGTGCACATGTCTCTCACCACTGTGACTAGGGTTTGATTCTGGCTGCGTGCAGTAATCTGATTAAAAGTTACCTTGGTCACATGTGAGAAGAGTATTGCCCAGTTTGACTCTACCAAGCATCACAGGTTTTCTCCTGGTACTCTGGTTTCCTCCTGTCA